>JAHWXV010348240.1:0-14249 GCA_024586415.1 Phrixothrix hirtus
ACGTATACCTACTTATAATTTAATTAATTAGCACTGGATTATATAATCCAAAATTCGTGTAGATATCTATAATATTTTATCACTGACAGGAAAATATCCACTTTAAAGAGAGTTTAAAAATCTAAGGATTTAAAAATTTATTTGGAAAAATCGAAAGAGTCAGGGAAAAGTCAGGGAAATTTAGAATTAAAATTTTGTCGCCACCCTGTATGAAGAATAAAATAGATTACGCTTGGGCGGCCTAAAAAACCACGCGATATGAAAATCGTGCTTTTCAACCGGCTGCTCTCCAGAATAGATTTTCAATAACAAGAGAAAATGGTGGTAAGGGGCATAATGAAGCAAAGTTTTCGATAATTTGCTCAAGTTGTAGTGCTTATTCCTTTGTTTACTCGTAACTTCTCTAGACTCTGCTATCTTTTAACTCTGCTACACAGCTAGAGTGATATAATGAAAGCCCGTAATAGGGAGAATATTGGCAGCAACTAGTCGCTAGCCACGGTGGTAGATTTTCTCGCCCAGAACGAAGAAATTTACAATTTGTCCTAAAATGACATCGTCCTTACACCAGGAGAGCGTATGGGAGTGATTGCCTATGGATGTAGGTCTGCTGTAATATTCATTCCATAAACATTAAACGTGAATCGCTATATTAACATTATACTACAACTTGCACTAATTCCTTATATCCCCGGGATGAAAAGCTCCATTTTCCAAAAGGATAATGTACGGCCGCCTACAGCTAGGGTTACAGTAGAACTTTTCTGTCTCCAAGGATCGTCCATTGAACATGTGTGTTATATTGAGAACATCTTTAGCTAGCCTACTTACGTTCGACGATGTATGCATGCAAATTCAAGAAGTTTACATGAAATACCCCAAGATAAAATTGATGGCATTCCTAGCAAGTTCCGAGTGCTGTAGATGAAGAGACGCGACGTTTCCATTGTTTACAAAAATTGTATCATTTTTACTACCGATAAATATTAAATATTCGTATCAAATTGGAAAAATCGGTCTACTTGTGATTTTAAACGGTAGGTAGTTGTTAAAATAACTGTTTAGGTATAAATTTTATCTTTACGCATTCGGTGGACATAAAAGAATTGATATTTATTGAGAAGTGTTGTATTTTATTATAATTTCAGGTACTTTTTTATCAGAAATAAATAGCGTCGAGCTTTTAATTTGCATACACCGAAATCGACAATCAAGATGTAGTTATTTTTTTAAATTGATTTACATTTTGAAGGAATGTTCTATTCTAGGCGTTAGGATTACTAGATTATGTCTCTATGGTATTTACATGTAGCTAAATTTTGAAATATTTTGGATAATGTTTAATTATGTATGTATGAAGGGAATGTGGTTATAGATAACATAGCAAAATAGACCACCCACAGAACGAGAACACATTATAGAAACCTGTTTATTATTTGGCTTATCTTGTGTTTATTTCAGTAAATTGTATGGAATATCTTTTAATTAATTTAAATATATATGTGTATATGAATAATACCCGAAAAAGCGGTAACATTTTACTAAAGCACTCATGAATAATTAATCTTGTTATTGCTTTGCTTCATTTTGCTAATATGGGATTGTCGGGAGTCTTTTGAAATAGTTTCCAAATAGGGCGTGATAGCAACAATGAGTGATAGTTTGTAGATATGGGTTCTTTTAAGACCAAATTGGTAATATTTGTTTTATACTTGGAACTCTGCGTTCTCGTGGAGTGTTATTTTTTGTTTAGGATTGACAAGCATTTTTGTTATAAATATTTAACATACCATTACATGTAGTCTTAATGATCTTTTGACTTTTCACCACAAAATTGAATACGTTATTTTTTCATTAATTTTCTCTTTACCGTGATTATAAAAATCTATTAGTGTATGGGCAGAAAAGAACGATGCGCAGCTTTTGTATCAAATATTAAATGTTAGCTGTTTTCCAATAATTTGGACATAAGCTCCTTTTGCTTCTCTAACAGCTGTTACAAGACAATTCATTCTTTTCTATTGGATGTTCTACACCCAAAGAGCGTTATAACGAATAAAATTATACTGTCTCCAAAATAGAATTTAAATTAGATCCTCAAAGCTATCTAGCAAAAACTAAAATTTGTGAGTTCCTGGTCAAGACTATTTCTAGGATCATGAAAGAGAAAAAACATTCATTACGAGACAGTGGTGCTTGTCCGTTGTTCCTTGACAGTGAGGTTTTTCTAACAGTGGGGCCTTGTTCGATTGAATAACTTAGACATGCTTGTGGATTTTTTTATAACTATATTAAATTGCAGCTCGAAAAGCTTTCCTCGATGATTCTATTTGGATTATTGTACAAATACGCAAAAATATTTATCCAAGTAAGATTGAATGGAATAACATTTTAAATTATGACAGCATATACTAGATTCTGTATACTTTATACTTTTCATAATTTCTATCAGCTTTTGTATACCCTCTTTAAAGAACTCAACCAAAAGTTTCATACAGAACACTTCTTGAAATTTTCAGAAAATACGCGGATAATTGTGACATTGTTAACCATCTATCCTCATGAACTTTTTCAACGTTTGTGAGCATTAAATCTTCACTGATCACAGAATGTCAACAATTTTGTGCTTTGTCGTGCACATCCTCGCGACCATTCTTGAACTATTTAACCCATTATCTCGCTATTCATCAGTCGTGAGACTTTGAAC
This sequence comes from Phrixothrix hirtus, assembly GCA_024586415.1. Lineage (NCBI taxonomy): Eukaryota > Metazoa > Arthropoda > Insecta > Coleoptera > Phengodidae > Phrixothrix > Phrixothrix hirtus. The sequence goes on from JAHWXV010348240.1 coordinate 2,708, forward strand.
ACATACCTCAAAAATCGAATATTGATTGTTATTTGGTTTTGTATTTTTGCGCTCAAAAAACACAATAGACCGTATTTTACAGTTGCTTGATCAATAATCATCCTAAACACTTTAAATGCACAGAATAAACGTTGAAGTTTTCGTAATGACATCCCTGGCTTGTCAATGAACGTATTAGGTCAGTGCGTAGACACAAAATAATGAGTGTAGGGTTTTCGCAGAAATATTTGGAAGGAAAACGGTACTTTGTTTACGAATATACCTCGTAGTTTACAAGAGCTATTTATCAAAACATAAATTGATCATGAACAATTTACGACCTGTCAAATGCGTCGATAAGGACAACGAATTATACTGAAAAGAGGAAAACTGATTAAAGTTTTAAACTGAAACGAAGGGTGCTGCATATGTTTCGGGAATCGAGTACTTTCGTCGTTGTTAGAGAAACATAGATAGCGGTATCGTAAAATTGACATTTTCTAGGTTATGTAGCATTGACAGTTGAATAAAACATCCTTTGGTAACGTTTGTATTTAAGAGTAAAATAAACAACTGTCGGCAAAAATGGAATTAAATCGCGAACATTTTCGTGGAATGATTTTTTATGATTTTAAAAGTAATTTAACTCAACAACAATGTATGGATCGTCTTGTTTGGATGCACCATCCAAAACAATAATTTATAGCTGGTTTTCAGAATTCAAGTTTGGTCGCAGTAGTCTCAGTGATGAATTTCGCAAAGGTAGTCCGCGAACTAGTGTTGTTTCAAAAAACATCGTGCTGTGCGTGAGATGATTAAGATGGATCCGCATGTGACTTACCAAGAAATAGAATCGACTCTTGGCAAATATCAACGATTTTGCATGACTATTTAGGTGTGAAAAAATTATGTGCCCGATGGATTCCACAATTTGACGGAGGCTCAAAAAGTGGTTTGTGTTCAATGGAGCAAGGAAGTGCTGAAAAAATTTAACCGTGCTGCTTCAAATTAGGTTTATAACATCATTACAGGTGATGAAATTTGGATTTATTCATATGAGCCAGAAACAAAGAAACAGTCGCGTGTAGGGTATTTCAAGATGAATTGAATCCAACGAGTTGTCCATTCACGAAGTGTTTCAAAGAAAATCGTCGCAATATTTTTCAATCTTACTGGTCACGTTGCTACCTGTCGCTTGAGAGGATCGTCGCACGGTCAATGCAGATTGGTATACAAGCATTTGCTTACCGGAAATCAATGAAATCAGAAAAACTAATGCAAAACGTCGGATCATCTTGCACTACGACAATGCATCGTCACACACAGCATCACAAACTGTCGATTATTTGAAGCGGCAAAAGGTAGAATTAATGACTCATTGTCCATATAGTCCAGATTGAAGTTCAAATGATTTCTTTTTATTCCCGGTTGTCAAAAATAAAATGCGCGGAACCCGTTTTTCAACACCTGAGGATGCTGTGAAAGCATTAAAAACTCACATTTTTACTATTTATAAATTTTTGCGTAAAAATCCGTCATGAATAAGGGCTTGATTACACTTTACTATGAAACTTGATTAAACACATAAATACAACTTTGTTTCCGTTTATAAAATATACTACATTTCCTACCTTATCGAGTTCATGGCCATCAGCTGTTTTAATAAAAAATAATGCAACGTATTCTTTTAAATAATTTCTTCTATAGAACTCTTACTAATGATAAATTGCTTATTAATTTATGTTAAAAAAGTTATTTGTTAAATATTAAAAATTGGCATGTTTTAATTTTAGTATGTATGTAAACCCAGCATTAATTTGTGTAAAGCATATATGTTACTGCATACAAATTACGTCAAATTTGTATGAAACTTATTTACTGTTTTGATTTTGAACGATTTTCATAAAATTTTAATTATACACAATGTGTGATTTACGAGCGCCATTCGGAAACTAGTACTCGCTTGCGTCGTATATAGAGCTGGTGAATACAGTGGCCACCGGTCAAGGTTTCAGTTGTATATCTGCTGTCGGTATGCGAAGTTCCGTGTCTATGATGTTCAAGAAAAAAGTAACATTTTAAAGAAATTGTAAAGAACATAATTAAAAGCCCACTAGAAAAATTAAGGGTAAAAATCAAACCTTTTATTTTAAATTCATCAATACATATGCAGGTATTTAATAGCCAGTTAAGAACATATATTAAAGGTTCTCTGAAATCGTATGTGCCATGTAGTGGCTAAAGATATACAGTCGGCCACTCATTTCTTGTTGAACACAGTAGACCGAATTAAAAGATAGGGATAGACCGAAAACTTTAATTGCAAATATTTTACTATGCAATTTAGACACATGGTTTATAAACGTTTTTTTTGTCGTGTACACTAAGACGTATCTCTTGTTAACGTAATGGCGACACTCTGTATAATAAAGGACACGGCAGTGGGTTTAGTCACATTTAATAAGCATGCTTTATTTTCTGTTGCATGGAAATAAAAAAAATTATTTAACAAAAACTGAATTTTAAAGATACAATCACAAAAACATTATTTTTGAAAACAAATATTCATTAAATGTTTACCCCGTTGTTGGACATATTCACCAATCCGTTCTGGCACATTTCAAGTTATTCGACTTGGCATGTTTTTACCAATTTCTCGAATATCTTGTACAATGTTTATATACCAATACGAGAAATGTTACCGTTTCGTGCAATTCGTTCTATGTAGTTTGGGGCACCCTTTTATTGGAACCATCAAACTTTGCTGCTAAATATACCAATTGGGCATGTTCTAAGTTATTCAGCATGTCAACGTGGTGTTGCGCTGTGACTGTCACCTTTTGTCCATTTTTGTCCAAAAGGCAGGGCTAGGGGTCACAAACGATGCAACAGTACCCCAAACAGTGATTTTTGCATTAAAACTTGGCATTTAATGGATCAATTGTGGTTTTTAATAGCTTGAACACGACAATTTTGTTTATTTGCATATCTGCTCAACAGAAGCAAAAGGTAATTGTTAATAATGTCTGGTTCGTCACCTAACAGTCGTTGCAATACATTGCAAAATACAAGTGGTGCAGAACAATGTTGGTACGAAATTGTTGGACTATAAGTATCTTATAGTGGTGAAACTCCAAATTGTTATGCAATCTTTGACACACTGTTCAGTTCGGCAAATTCGATACCTTTGTGTGACGTCTAGGTGAATGCTGTATACTTCAAAACACCTGTTATATCGAAGTAACATAAAACTACGTCAAGGCGTTATACCATTTGGATATAAATTTCAATTTGAATTGACCTGGTTTCAATGTAAGTCATAACGACGGGCCATCCGTTCATGACGACGAAAAACCACATCCGATGAACTCGCTCCCGCTACAAATAATTTTACCTCTACAGTATCTTGCGTAGAGCGGGGATAAAAATTGTTCCTTGAGCGTGGTCGAAAAAAAAACTAGTGTTAATAATGTCCCCATATCGCGTAAACGAGATGTCTATCACGAAGTTTATCTGTAGAATTTGAATAATGAATCGGCTATATCAAAGATTATGACTTTATCAGTAGTGCTAAAACTGTTTCTGATTTTCATTGGGGATGATAACTGGATTATATATTTTTCTATTAGTAGGTTAATAAGTTTCTAAAATGTCCAGTGTTGTAGGTTAATATTGATAAACATAAAATAATTGTCACATCATTAAAGCTGTTTCTACTTCGATTAGGCAGATCACGGATTCCTGCTACAGTTTGAGTTGACAAAATTTGAAATTGCCAATTTTATTTCCTTGTTTATAGCTAATACATTCCATCTAAGAAGTGTTGCATGGAGCGCAATAGATGGCAGTCAAATGGTGCAACGTTAGGGCTATGCGGGAGGTGAGAAAAAACCTTTTAGCTCAAATCAAGAAGTTTCTGACAAATCAATTACCCCACGCAGATGACATCGCCCAGACGTTGCAGATGAGAACTGTACAACGCAGCAATACTGTTGTATTCTATTGAAGTAGCTTCGAATGTACTAATCTATGAATATCCTACCAAGCCACACAATATTATGCTTGCACAATTCCAGTTTTGCATGGTCTGTGGTGCGTGACCTACGTCTGCCTACGACTATTTTCGAGTTAAATAAAAAGCAGTTCAGTGCAAGACCTCACGCGTTGAAATTTGCTCGTTTTCTCAAACTGTAAAGAACCTAAGTGACCATCTTGCCGACTTTTCTCATCGCGGATAGGTGTCGTACTTGAGTGAATGGTTCACAACTAAGTATCTAGAACATTTATCGCGTGACCAGGCGTGGAATGTCCACCAACTGCCATAACTTATCATCGTTTTGCAGGCAGTAGGTCGTCCCGAGCGTGCTTCATTTTCGACTACGCTGTGTCCAGTTTTAAGTTTTGTGATCGATTCATAGATTGTAAGCTTGGAAACAACATCCTCAGCATATGATTGTACCATATGGTGATCAGCTGGTTTTAAATCAAACTGATAATTATAAAGCACACAAATGCGAATTTGGTTACGAGAAATTTTTGACAAATTGGACATACTTCACAGTTAATCTCAGTGCAAGATTAATGTTAATAAAAAAAACTCAAATTTCTAACAAGCCTATTCTCATCCAAGACTGTACGTCTCAATCTAGTCAGTTATATATCGCAAACGTAACGTATAACACCACCAGTTGTTCAGCAATTGCGGCTATACTAAAGATGTCTCAAAACTGCAAGAAACTTTTTAATCGACCTAATATTTCATTGAACAAACATTTATTATATTTATTATATTTTAAAGTATTTTAAAGATTTGAGAAAGAAGATCAGCGTGATTTGTAGTTAACATTTTGTTGGTTTCTCATTTGAAGTAGTTTATAATGAAGAAAAAGTTTATACTTAATTTTACTTATAAATTGTCTCCATTCACGTTAATTGATAGGTAAATCTTTGGTTGTTTCTGTATTGGGGCACCCTGTAACTTTTTTTGGACCAATCCAATGTGTTTTTACAAAATAGTTAGCCACTAAGCATATGGAAATTATGATTTAAGAATAAAATAATTATTTATAATAGCAAGAAAGCTTTTTCCCAGTAATACGGTTTTATTAAAAAAATGTTATTTTGCATGTATTCGTTATTAATATTATGAAATTACAAAAGGCATTTTATTTACAAAGGGCAATCCAGAAATAATCGGTTCAAACATATCTCTCTCTCTCTCTCTATCGGCAACTTCCCAAAAATCAGAAGCATTGCGGACATGTGACTTTCTTTGGAGATATGTGAAATCACGCACTTATGTGAACAAACCATAAAAAATGTTTCAACACGAAGATGGGATTCGAAGAGTTACTGATGAGATTGAACCAGAACTGTGTATCAAAGTCATTGAAAATTTCAAGAAGCGGATGACAGGGTACAGGCAGACTCGTGGGGGATTTGCATTATACTGTGTTGCACACTTAATCGCAGTGTACTTTGTATTCATATCAAAAAATCTGTTGCACTTTAATAAATAAGAATTTTTATCACATTACTAAATCTTGTGTACTTTAGGCAACACCCTTTATTGGTATAACAAGCTTATGGTGGTTACTTTTCAATATTTGTTTTAAATCACCGAAGTGCACTGTGTGAACAACCCCAAGTAGCTAGCACTAGGGTTAAATGTCTTCGTAAATATATACAGATGAAATAGAAAAATTGCCATTTCATATTCTTGGACCAATCATGGATTTTTGTAAGAGGGGGATGTAAAAGATTATGGTAAGGCAATAATGAAAGATCTGCGAAAAATTGTGCTGGGGAAAGAAAGCGGATTTGTGGAAAATGGAGTATTAGTGGAGCTCTCTTTACAAAGCGGTTAAAAGAAAAGGTTCTTCCAAATTTAAAAGTACAGTCGGTAATAATTTTGGGCAACACTTCGTATCATTCGGTTGTCACAAATCCCCTGCCATCAAATGCTTGGAAAAAAACTCAGCAACGGAATACAAATTTGGATAATATACACAAAAACCCGTAGAATATATAGTGGACAATTTAATTAGGGAACATACCGCGATGTTCTTAGGCTTCCACCTTATCATTGTCAATTCAATGCAATTGAATCTGTTTGGGGAATATCTAAAGATTATTGTGCTAGACATATTGGGAAAGTTATGGCAATATGGCCGAGATATTTAAATATGTGCATTAACCGCACAAAAATGATTATTAAGAAAGGGCTGGACCGAGAAAAAGTAACAGAAGAAGTAAATGCAATTGTTTTTCTAGTTAACACGGCTGAAAGTGACTTTTCAAACTCTGAGGACAATTTTATGAATAGTGAGATGTAAATGTTAGCATAATTAATATTAACATAATTTTATTATGTATCGTTTACTTATGTCTAATGAAACAACAAATATATTAATTTTTTTATACACTGTTTTATATTGTGCCTAATATTCAGGTACCTGTGTTAGTCGTGTGATACTATGAGCACGAGCGTATTTAATATAGACGTGTGTACACACACGCACATACAATACATACGTACCCACGCACAACCCACACACGCACGAACACGCACACAATATAATGGATGGTTGGAAAAGAATTTCGTTTTGGGATTAAAAAACATGGAATTAAAAAAGTGGGTTATCCTACTTTAATTAATTATAATTTAGATAAATTGTTTAAAACACTTATAATAATGATTATCCTCGAAATTTTATCTATTGTTTAATTTTTGGCAATTTTAATCATAATAATCAAGCTTCTAATAATAAAAATGATATTATGTACAGAAAACTTTTTTATATTCCAGAAATTTGGTACAAAATTAAGTAAGTTTGTCAGAGTTAAAAATTTGATTGATAACAATGTTAGTAATTTATTTTCTAATTTAAAAGATGGCATTCCTAAATTATTTCAATCAAATATTATCATTAAAATTAATTATTTACAACGTGATATTTTTCATGTGGGATAAACATCTGCTTGGCTAAAAACAAGAATCATTTTAGATAAGAGTAATTGTAAACTAAATAGAAGATGCGCTCTTGCTATTCACTCGAATGAATGCAATTGATTTTGGCAATGTCTCTAAATTTTTCGAATGTATACAAAGAAAGATTATTTTTAGAAATGTTTTACATTAAAAAAAATTAATAAAGCTATTAATTTTAAATCTGACACTAATTCTATTAATAGTGTTTATAATAGTTTGTTTAATTTTACAAGTAAAAGTTTTTAAAGGTCTAAATTTCATTTTTGCTGTTTTTTCTTTATGTTGTATACACTAATTTTATATTTTAGGGGCCTTAGTTACTTTAGTTGATGGTTTTATTCATTAAACTGATTATTTATTTTTGATATTAGTTATGTCGATAATGCTATTTGTCAGTTTTTCACATTTTTAAATTTTATATTTCATAACTATTGTTTTCAAGAAGCGTACTGTCATACGTGAGATATAGACATTTATTTATTAAAATAATATTATTGCTGGTGCCAAGTATTTTATTCTAATTATACATATCTAAATAAAAAGTGAATAATTGTTCGTTGTACATAATATTTTTGAGTAATCTAAACAATAATGTGCATAAAATTAATCGACCGTGGTGGAATACATAAAAATTTATGTAGTGAAATCATATCGGATAAAAAAATATTATTGGACGAAGACATAACTATTATAAATGATTAGGTAAAAACCCAATTTATGAAACCTGTTATATCAATTGTGTATTAAAGTTAATTTTACAACTTTTTACTCTTCCTCAGTTATATTAATAACATCACTACGGAGGTAAGCTGTTGTAAGGGTAACCGATACGTCTTTAATCTAGAACGGAAGCAAGGATGGATAAGAGTAGGGATGTCTTCGAAAGAGTCGGTTTTATATCACTTATTAATGAAGATAATTATTTAAAGTTTTTAAATTTTACAAAATTTTAGTAATTGCCTTAATTTGTTTTATTATAAATAATTGTTTGAATGCTTTTTCCGGAAATTAAGAAAGCAATTCACTACTACAGATAATATTGTTATTTAATTTATTGAGGGTTGTAGAAAGCTGTATAATAGACGTGAAAACAAAATTTCACGCATCTAGATTTTATTTGTGGGACAGATAGCCAAATGGTTGTGCAGTAGGGGTTCTAAATTCTTTTCAAACGCTAGGAAACTGAATTATTTTATATTAATACATCATAGTTAAAAACCGACCACCCACATGTATTTCTTTAATTTCTGAAATGTTTGAAAATGCAGTGATTTAATTCTGTTGCAATTATTACATGCAATTTATGAGTTTATATTATAACTCCTATGATTCAATGTTCTTGGGTTCTTAGAGACGTAACCAATTACTAACTAACATCTTATAATTATCATTCTATAATTATAGCTGTGAACTTATAAATACTAGAGTTAATGTGATGATTAGTGACCAATTAATTTAAAACAACCTAGCGTCGGTGTTTTAATTTGGGACTTCGAAAGAAATAAATTTGCTCTCGCTTCGTAGATTATTAAACGATTATGGCTCACTTTGTTATTTATATTGTTATATAATTGGATAAGCATACCGTTGAATGAACGAGACAGAGAAAGATATACATTAGTATATATTGGCAAATACACTTCGTTAAAATTGAAATATTCTAATTTTTGAAACGGTATGTAAAATACCTTGTTAATTTTATGATTATAAACATTTGTTGTATTGTATTTTATTAAAATATTTGTAAAGTTTGTGATGGAGTTCATCTTAAACGTAATAATTAATACTTAAATCGAATTCAATGGAAACAAGAAAACGAATCACCATTTTCGTCTTTATTGTTTAACGTGTCCATTGATTACACTGGTCAACAAAATATAACTTGTGCTTTGGGACCTTTGGTGTTAGACTTATTCGTGGGAGTATTTGGTGTACCGATAATACCGATAATAAAGACATCAATTTTCCTATGTCAGCTCTAATTTTTGAGCTAGAACGCAATCACCTTCTCCGTCAGAACAGTTTTTTCTTATAAATAGTTCATTTTCTAATGAACCAATTATTGGCTATATTAGCACAAACTCCACAAAAAGTTTCTAGATACTTAGGGCAATTAGTAATAATACAGTCATTACAAAATTACAAAATCGAAAATTATTTTGTAATAACGACATTTGGCTATTTTAGTACCTTTAATACACGAAACTATATCAGGAAAGTAAAATTTGTAGGATTTTCACATCACTATAACTCATTCTATAAGCACTCCAGTTAGTTTCTCGTTGTGTGTGTGATATACTTGTTGGAATGTTAAAAAGAAACTATTAGTAGTGACCCATGGTGGTATCTATATAACAAAAAAATTATTATTGAGTGATTCGCTGTATGTCAATTTAATTTAATTTAATCAGAAAGGCGTTTTATTTAGCCGTTTACTCGAAGGTTTATTCACTGCGTTTCAATACTCAACAATAGGTTTTTTTCTCAGTATTAATTTTTTCTGATCGAGATAAATTAGTTTCGAGTGAGTTAAAAAATGTCGGAAAGTAATTTTTTCACGAGTGTGCCTAAACTTAAAGGACGCGAGAATTATGATGATTGGACGTATGCCATGGAAAATTATTTAATCCTCGATGGATTGCAGGGTTATATTAACGAATCGAAAAAGGATTAATTCAAGGTCTGTTAATCGAAGTTAAAGTTGGTTCTAACAGTTGATACTTCGTTACATGTAAATATAAAGGAGACAAAGTCAGCATACGATATGTAGCATGAGCTAAAAGAGATGTTTGCAGACATGATTTACTAGGAGGATAAGCCGACTACGAAGCACCCGATTCAAAATTGACGATGAATGGGTAGGATATTGCTTCTAGCAGGTCTATCTATCAGAATAATATTCACCATGGGCATAGAACATTCCGGTATCAACATCACAACAGATATCATTAAGATAAAATTTCTGGACATGGAAGTACATTCCGAAAAAGCGGGCAGTGCTTTTGTTGTTAAATTGGGAAAAACTACCGCAGTGTTTTTTAAATGGAATAGTCGCTGCATCAAGTGAAACTTGGCATCGTAGGTTTGGACATGTGAATAGTAACGATCTGCTTAAAATGAAGAATGGTTCTGTCAAAGGACTGGTTTCTGTTGGTGACATAAAAATAAGTAGAGTAAATTGCGAAATATGTAATGAAGGTAAACAAATAAGATTCACATTATCAAAACAAGGTTCCAGAGCATGTACATGGTTAGGTGGTGGTGAATGTGCTAGTATGTTCTTTGAAAATTATTTAAATAATTGTGGAATAATTGACCAGAAGATGACTCCTTACACACGTGAACAGAATGGTTGTTCAGAAAAGATAAATCGTACAATTCTTGAACAAGCAAGATGTACATTATTTGACGCCAAATTAACCAAACAGTTCTGGGGAGAAGCTTCAAATACAGCAGTCTACTTACGTAATCGAACTATCTCTACAGGATTAAATAAAAAAAAACACCTTTCGAAATGTGGAGAGGCAAAGAGTCGGATATCCCATTAAAATGGGATAAAAAATCTAAAAAGATGAATTAATGGGATACAGCGAGACAAAAAAAGGGTACAGGTTGTATAATTTAGATACTAAATATGTAGTAATGAGTCGAGATGTTATTGTAATGGAGAATATCAGAAATGAAGTAACAGTTGAAATTGATTATCAGAAAAAGGAAGAAATACAAGATTCAACGAAAAAAAGAGTTCTGACGGATAAAGTTCACAAGAACAAAACTTAGAAGATAATTTAGACACCAGAAAAATATTTAAAGATAATACTACCAGTGATGAAAATGACATTGTTCAAAACCCTAGGTGATCGAATAGAGTTCCAAAACTGAAAACATATGAAGATTATGTTAACATATATGTGCATAGATAAAAATGATAATCCTACTGCTATGAAAGAAGCCATGTCAAGAGTAGATTCTGAACAGCGGAAATATGCCGTTGCGGATGAATTGCAGTCTTTTGCGCATAATAGTGCTTGGATATTACAAGATCTACCTGAAGTTTGAAAATAAATGGTTATTTAAAAGAAAAATAAACAGTGACGGCGAAGTAAAATATCGTGCACGGCTTGTGGCGAAAGGTTCCCACAAAAACCAGAGATAGATTATGATGAAACTTTGTCACCAGTGGTAAGACATTCAACTTTCCGTCTGTTGTTTGAGTTTTCAGTTAATTTAAATTTAGATGTAACTCATTTTTTGAATGGTTTTCTTAAGGAAACGGTATATATGAAACAGACTGAAGATTTTATATGTTCTGATAAAATAAAAGTTTTAAAACTCAATAAAGCCATATATGGGCTTAAACAGGCATCTAGAGCATGAAATGACAGAGTTAATAGTGTTTGTTATATGAGATTTGGAATACAAAAAAATCAAATCTGGAACCTTGTTTGTTTATTAAAAATCTAAGCAATGAGTATGTAATAATTAGGGGGCGGAATATATGCATTTAAATGCAGCCAAAATATGCGCATATATATGCCTTGTTTGCCTTTAAAATATGCACTTATATGCCTT
>JAHWXV010348319.1:0-18617 GCA_024586415.1 Phrixothrix hirtus
TAACTCCAAACTGCATCTTTGAACTTTTATAGAAAAACTTCTATCTCCGTATTTTGTTTATAAAAAATAAATAACGCAAAAATTTATAATTTTTGCTATGGTGTACAAATTCTTATTCCCTCTTTTATCATTTGGTTTTTGTTAAATTTTGAAAATGTGGATTCAGACAAAATTAAACAGTTTTCATTAGCCCCTGTAAAATTAGCATAATTGGAGTTAGCTATTCTACAGTTTAAGCCATCGTTATGTCATTTTAGATGACGAATTAATTGTACGTTGGTTGCATGTGTAATATTCAGTACTTATTTGCATTAAGACGCGAACAATTTCTTTAATTTTATTTAAGAGGACGACCCCATTTGCCAGAGGCGTACCGAGAATTCTATTTGAAGGGAACCCACCCGACCTACCAATTATTTTTATCAAGTCACCTTGGTAGGTATCCATCTTTTGTTGCGTTTTATATTATTTAATGTGGCAAGGGTGCTTTTTTGTCAAGAGAAAGTTCCACTTTTTATTTCCATTTTTAATACTCGCGAAATTGAATAATAAATAACTTCAAATTATCTACGTAAAGTTGAACAGCTGATAATTGTTTTCTAACTTTAACAAAAGGGTACAAAGACGTATTGCAAAGGGATATTACGTGTTTATATTTTTTTAATAAAGCTTCTAATTTAAAAATAATGAAAGGAAACATTAAACTAATTGTATAAAATAAGCGGTATTTTCTTTTAATAACTAAGGCTTTACCGTTTTTTGATAATTTTTACTTCTACGAAAAGCATTTGAAAAGTGAATAATAAGCATGCTTGGAAACGCGCCCAATTATGTAAATATAATTTAATAAATCAAAATGGAGTTTTTTAGTGAATTTTATTCACACTTAATGTTTATCAATACGCATTGCCATAACCTGCAATATGTGTAGAACTGAAATAAACGTACAATGATGTCATAGCAAACTGGTGTATAAAGTTTGTGACAATATGTGCTGCAAATCAGAAGTTTTCAAAACCTTTTCCAAGAATTTTCTAAATTCGATTCTGCCCAAATTAAAGCTGTTTAATTTTCTTATTATTTATTTGTGAATGTATGGGACATAAGAAATAATCAGTTAAAATATGTAAACGCGTCTGAAATTCCTGCAACATTGGTTATTCACATAGTAATAATAAAATCTAATTGGTAAATTATCAGTATCAGTTTTATGCCAAAACCACAATTGTTAATTGTATAATTTGATTTTAATAACAATTACTAAAATTCAAAAATTACAGGTTACCTTTTAGAAAACAGCATTTCTCTTAAAAATTTTTAATCAGTAATTCCCGTGTGAAGACTAAGTATAAACATAAACCTTAACCTCTGTCGTATTCCACCTTTAGTTTCCAGGAGAAATACTTCGTTTACTAATAGTAGAGGTCTGGAAGCTGCATAGTTAAGTTGTGCTGCCGTAGTCGTGTCCAGGCCATATTCAAAGAATATAATAGAAGACATACCCATATGATGTATTAGGGGATCAGAGCGAATTCGTAATAAAAAGGGCGAATTTCAATTTCCTGTCGATTCTGAACCAAAGGATTTAAGTCGGATAAGGTTTTCGTCAAATATGATAAGAAAAATATCCTAGGCAGTACGCTTGTTATTTTCTATTCCTTCGGGAGGTTATCGATTTTCAGAACAGTAAGTAAGTGATTTATCCGTTATTTAAACTCCACCGATCTTCACCCTTCGTTAAGTTAACCATTCTAGGACGAATTAGTAGATCACGTATAAATTCAAGGCAAATTCGTTAATATAATAAATAAAAAGACTAACTTTTCAAATTTTTAATTGTTTATATTATTAAGACCAATGGGACAAATACCTTTTGTTCATTTTAGAACAGTTTAGTTATTAGAAACGCAAGGGTCCCTCGATTTAGATATAGAAAACCATTGTTTCCATTATTGCCTTCCGGGGAGGCATGTAAATCGTTAACTGTAGCTCACATTCTTTACTTTTAATTACATTCGATCTTAAGTACAGATCTTATTTTTTTATATGTAGATCTGTAGTTGTAATAATCCATACTTTCTTTCAGGAACTAGTTCATTTTTAAGTGAATAGCCAGTTTAGACAGTTCGTTGGAGTTTTACCTGATTGAAGAGGGAACCCAGCGACGTGCATAAAAAGCTACTTTAGGGTAATTACGTATTAATAAAATCCTCGATCTAAGGTTTGGAGATCGGTTACTTTGTTTTACCGGCCTCTATAACAACAGAATTTTGGACTTTTATCTTTCCGTTATTATTAAAAACAAAGTGGCGTCCGTATTTAGGACTATTTTCAAAATTTTTAGACACCTACTTGTAATCCCTAAATGCTAGCGTGATTGAATTCATCACAATTGTAGAACGTATCCTCATCTCCACTGTGGTGGCTGAAGAAAATCAGCTAATTCAGGGGAATTACTAATTTTAATAACCTCAAGGGCGTAGGGGCCTTTAATTGCTGTTACAAATATCTGAAAGTATTTCAAAATAAACCTGTATATTAAAATGTTAGCAATATAAATAAATACATTATCGATAACTTTCAAATCTTATTCATTATGTTTTTGAACAACCTTTGCAGAAATTTATAAACCGAACGGGACGCTTTTAAAAAAATATGTAACTAATGTAGTACTCAATATGCAAAAGGTTTTACTCCCTTCATTCAGTTTTATATGCCAAAATTCATCCTTTAGGTGTTATATAGAAAATATTTTACATTTTTTAAACTCGATACTAAGTGATTTAAGGCCGGTATGGTGTAGTATTCTGTAATTATTGCCTTATTTAATTCTTGCTGGTTTAAACATAAATGTATACTTTTATTAAGTTTTTCAACAATAACTAGTTTATTAACCCATTCCGTTGGATATTCGCATTTTTCTATGATATCCATTTTAATTAATTTGTCAAGTTCTTGCTTAGGTTTATCTTTTAAATGTATTGCAATTTGAGGAGGGAAACTATTTGGTTCCCAACCATGCTTTAGATTAATTTTATAATCTAGATCAAAACAGCATATTCCAGTAGAAATGTCTTTTAACAATTTAGTAATTCATATTTATTAATTGTGCTTAGATCAACACATTTAAATAAGTCTAATTTAGTACAAGTGCTTAAACCTAAAATAGGTTTCGAACTTGTTTTTGTAACAATAAATTTTTCATTAAATTTTCTATTGTTAAAATTAAAGTTTAAATTAATTTCTACTAAAACGTTAATGGTGCACCCCACCGTAACCTCTTAATTTAATTAAAGTGCATAGAAATCTATAATTTGGTTGAGAATTAATCTTTTTATAAAACTTTATAGGTTGCATATTAACATCAGAACCCTGTATCTAATTTAAACGGAATGTTACTATTGTTAATTTTTAGCTTTACTATGTTTACCTTCTTATTTGTCATTATACCACAAAATTTTTTTATTTTCGCTAATTTCAGTGTCTTTGTAATCATTTATAGTGACTTCATTAACCTTTTGATTATAACAAGTTGTAAAATGATTAAAACGTTTGTAATATGGGCATTGTTTTCCTCATGGCTGAACTTTCATAAAAACCACGGTTTCGAGCACATCTTTTACAGATGAAATTTTACATATTAGCATTGACTTTGCGAAAATTACATTTGTTATTTACAAGTATTTTACAAAAATTACCTTTCCCATAAGGATTTCCTTTATATTCTAAATTAATTGGTATGTTTTTAAATTTATGCGTGTTTACTGCTAATACTTGTTCTTCTTCACGAATCGTTTTGGTTTAAAAAGTTGTGATTTCTGAAATACGGCAACCATCAATTGCTTCTAGCAGTGTAACATTTCATTTACTTATTATTTATATTATTTCGACGTCCCTTGGTTCCAATACCAATTTATCCCTTAACATTTTATCATTCACAATTTTTTACTAAAGTTTGAATGTTCAATGAGAAATTGTTAAACTTTACATTTTCTTGTTGATTTCTCTTATAAAACAAGAATTTGAATATAATAAATTTCTTTTTGGGTTGGAATATTCTTTAAATTTCTTTAATACTGTTTCAATTTCATTGAACTCGTCATGTTCAAATTTAAACGTGTTGAATAATTCCAGAGCTTCTTCGCCAATTATATTGGTTTGCCTGAAATGTCTTCATGTCCCGCCGCTGCTAAAAAGATATTAAATTTGGTCCTTACTTTTTCCAGTTTTCCTGCAAATTTCCTTGTAGTTTTAACGGATTGGGTGTTTTATAATTTGACTGCGCCACGTTTTACATTTATATTTATTGTTCCAATAAGTTTTATTTAATTCATTTATTATAAACCATTTCATTAAACTTCTCCCTACTTCTCTACTTTATTAAATTACCATGTCAACCTGATCCCTTAATCAAATAACACCATTAAAACTAAATTATAACAGTAAGAAACACAATCTCATCGATAAAAAATATCTTCTTAATGAAGAACTGAATATTCACTGTTGTATTATTTTTAATTACTTAAATTTCTCATTGCTGTAAGTGCTCTATGCTTCAAACAAAAGCTGGCAGAAAGTAAAATATTTATAAAGTTCAAATACAAATGTATGATAATTTAACAATTAATTCAATTAAAATAAATGATTGTGCATTAAAAAATTACATAAATCAACACAAATAGTGTTAGGAGGTTATTCAATACAATTTATAAGTAAATTTCTATAATCTGTAATTTAACAACTCAAATATAATTGTTGATTCAAATTTATAGAAGTTTATGGGTTCTATTCCAAAATTAAACAATTTTAATAGTGTTAAAAAAAATGTGTACATAAAATAGTTTCAATTCGAGTATAATTTCATGAACAATAAACTTGACTTTCAATCCAGAGTCCAATCCTGCATGGATTAAATTTTCCCTTGTACAACTTAAACTTATATTTTATAACAATCTTAATCGCTATGTGGCTGCTGAAGATGTTTGCTAGTAGTGTCATATCCGGATATAATTTGTGTGTATTCATTTGAGTACGTCCTCTACATATGTATGTATAATTTCTTTTAGGTCGTATATGTATAGAATGGGGATATTTAAAAATTGAAAATCCATTTTTGGATATATTTGAATATATTTAACTTAGTAAATAATTCTTTTACTTGTGTTCGTACTTCAGAAATAAAGGTTGTTGCTAATTAATAGGACTAATTTAGGAATTCATTATATATAATTTATTTATCCGGTAAGGTGTCTCTGCCTGGTGATAAAGTTTGTAAATATAAAATTCATTTTAAAACTCGGTTTGGTTGTATTAGATTCCCTATCTGATAGTTTTTTGGTAATTCTTCGGGCGTAGACTGCCTTGAAAATAAACACATGTGCTTTATCGCGGTTAGTATATAAACATATAATGTGAGTTTTCTGACATTCTTGGTTGCTGCATTCTAAAAAGGCGTTGTTCATTTTGATACAACGGTAAGAACTAATTGGACTTTCTATTTATTGAATTAACTCGTTTTGGTCAATTATTTTTAGCTTAACTGGTAGGATTTATTCCTTCAAATCTATCTGCTAAGTTACTATGAGCAGTCTTCAATAATTAAGTGTTGAATGGGAGATGTACTTGCTAATAGCCCATTAATTCACGAAGGACGCAAAAGATGCTGTACTAGCGCATGAAGGTCTTAAGGTCGTACTAAGGTTTTAATTTATCGCATTTCGAATAAATACTCAATTCATTTAATTATCAAATTAAGTATAAATTCTACTTTATGTATCAATAGTTGTTTGCTGCCTTTCTAGTGTAATTACGTTTTAAATGTAAAATAATTGCGCCGCTTTGATTTGCTTTCCGTATTTAATAGCTTTTCAATAATTGTAAAATAAGAAAAAAAGCTTCTATACTTTTCAAACTTGAAAAAATATTGGTATTAAGTTCTTTAATATATACGAGTTACGCTCGATAACTTTATGCAGCATAGGTATGGATTTCTCTAGAGAAAAAGATATGAGATGCTAGCTTTTATCACTTATGATATAAATTTAATGTGCTTTATTTTAAATAGTTTTTTTCAGATACAGTTTTTTGCATAATTGGTTAGCGTATGTTTTTGCAAACTTAAACTCGCGTTCATATCATTCTTGTATATTCTCTTTTCGTGTCACTTGATTGCACATATTGTTCTAAGTAACCTTTTTTCGTTGCTAAATTATTTAGCGCTGAGATAACATTGGATTGTACCCGTTATATACGAGGTCTTATCGAATAATTCTAGGTTAGCTTTGATCTATAAAAAGCAATTGATGTATCCTTTTTGATTGTAAAATGTGTCCCTTTCTAGGATTTATAATTAATGTTAGCGAGTCATAGAGTGGAAATATAATAATTTTAGGTTAGTTTTGATCCATAAAAAGCATTTCATTTATACTTCTTGATTGTCAATACGTCCCTAACCAGGACATAAATTTATAGTTATCGCTTATTTTATTTTTCTTGTTTATGTGATACCATGCAGTTTGTAAATATTCCAATTGGATATTTGAATAAATACCTACTTATTTGTTGAATTAACTTGTTGTGATTGCACCGAATTTCCTTTTACCTACTTTACTTTTCTTTAGGTTGTCCTAGGTCTACAGTTCCAGATGCTGATTACGTGTTACAAATAAGTTTATCTTAAGTGAACATCTTGTCGTTCAGGTGTTGCTTGTTACTGATTAAAGTGAACAACTGGCGCCCTACTTATTCTCTACTTTAATTTATCTTTATCTTAAGAAGACGTCGGCTTAATTCGAGCCAGAAGGTATACACCGAGAGGTACATTTTTTTAACAGCTTTTTACCATCATTAGCTACATCATACACCTCTACTCTACCGCTTTGCTACTGAGCTTCATTTCGTGGTAGTAGATTACTCCTTCCGACCTTTTTACTGTAGCTGGCCTATATAATTTTCACCAACGAGTAAAATTATTAAAATGACTGTAAATTCACTTGACAAATGATAATTAATCAATTTTTATTTAGCATTGAACCAATACGGAGTCACAACTTTGCAACATTTCTCTGTTACGGTTGTTGTTATCTAAACCTTAGAATTTAAGTACGTACTGCTTTATTTTATAGATCAATTATTCACCCTTACGATAGGATAATCGTGATCTTGCTACGTTTTTAACATTAATTCTGTTCTTGCCCATCACACATTTAATCACAATTACACACTAATTACTCTTAGTAATTAAATTATTTAAGATAATACTTGGTTATTCATTAACATGTGGTCTGCCCTTTATTTTAATTAACCCAAGGTAAAATTGTGCATGTGTTTGTGTACAGATAATTCGAAAACGAGAAGTGCCAGAAAAACAAAATTTTATATCTAAGATTATATCTATCGCCGCACGCAACTGCAACAGTCTCACTAAGATCGAGCTACCGGAAGTGCCACTTTACTCCTGTCTTTTTTTTGTGGTTTTTTAAATTTTTTTCGAAATCAACTGTAATGATTTTTTTAAAATTTACTAAATTTCTTAGAAATGCAATGCCCTTTCATATAATCTAAGCAATTGTTCTTAAAATTTTCCGTAAGTCGAGTAACCGGTAGTATCTTCGCCGTTAATTCTGAATCAAATAACTATAAAACTAAAAATCCTAGCTAAATGAAAATTTATATTTAAGGTCACAATTACCTTAGTGTGCTAAATCCAGAATTCGGTTAACATCGAATAACCGGATGTACCTCCTTATTTCTGTAATTTTTAGATATTTTCTAAATTTTTCGCTTTTCGAGTTTTTTTCGAAACCGGCTGTAACGATTTTTTTAAATTTATTGTATTTCTAAACATTTATTAGGCGGCTACACAGAAAATTTTCTGTAAATCGAGTAACCGGAAGTACTTTCAGTGCTAACTCTGAATTCATTAATTATTAAATTTAAGCTCTAGCTGATTGAAAATTTACATTTTTGTCATAATCGCCTTTTTCTGCAAACTCAAAAATTTGGTAAAAATCGAATAACTGAAAGTACCACTTTATTTCTGGCATTTTTAGATATTTCACATTTTCTTCAATTTTCACGGTTTTCTTGAAATCGGCTTGAAAAGTGTTCTTTAAACTTAGTGTATTTCTTACCTACTTAATTTGGTTAAATATTAACTAAGAAGTTTCTCTAGTAAATTTTTGGAAATAGAGTAACCGGAAGTACTTGGAGTATTTGGTTGTGAACAGCGTATCCCAAAAGGTAATCATTATATGAAAATCAAAAACTATATTTATCTTTCATACCTTCTGTGGATGAGACAGCAAGAATTTAGTTAAAATTGAATAACCGCAAATGCCATTTTATTCTTGTGATTTTTAAGTTTTTTGCGATTTTCTCGAAAACGTTTGTAACAATTTTTTTGAAACTTGTTAGGGTTCTTATATCCTTGATATCCTTTTACGTGAACTTAGAGGTTTTCCTGAAGAAATGCGTTAAAGCGAATTATCAGAGAAAACTTTGGACTTAAGCAGGGTTTTACGTGTTCAATTACTTGGATGGGTGACCGTTATAATTATCGTTCCCAAAATAAACGAAAATAATATTTCAATTATTTGTGAACATTTACATATTAGTATATCTATGTACGTAACAGTAAGTCGTGTGTTGTC
The DNA here is from genome assembly GCA_024586415.1 of Phrixothrix hirtus. Taxonomy (NCBI): domain Eukaryota; kingdom Metazoa; phylum Arthropoda; class Insecta; order Coleoptera; family Phengodidae; genus Phrixothrix; species Phrixothrix hirtus. The sequence continues at coordinate 8,652 of JAHWXV010348319.1, forward strand.
TCACACCAGATTTTTTTAGTTTTTCTGGCACAATTTAAGTAGTAAGGCTTTATATTCATTTGGCTTGTGCTTCATTTTGTCAATTAATTACTTTGTGGGTGTGACTGCTAATTATCTTTCAAACTGAACAACACCTTACCTTACATTACTTTGATAACTTAAACAAGGCAAAATTGGAATTGAATGCTTTTGTATTATCACTTGGTAAACTACCACCCTTCAAAGTAGAAACATTAAAAATGTATGTCAAAACTAATTTGACCTGAAAAATTAAATTTAATAAAGCTATAAGGATTGGACCTATTTTAGGTCATCATAATAAACAACCTTTTGTTCTCTTGTATATTTCTTTTCAAATTTATGCTATCTTCCTTATAAAGATAAAGTTACATTTAACACTTATAATTTTTCTAATGTCATTTTTGAACCCTTATGGAAGTAATCAACGTTTTTAGAATACACTATTCCTAGCTCAACAACAATATTTAATCAAGAAGTTATAGGAATAGCAGAAACTACCCTTAATTGATGCAAACTTCGCCATTTATTTGTGAACTACTGGAATTACTAATTGAAGAAGTAATTCGTTGTTCATAAAAGCCTAATCTAATTATAAGTAATTAATTTTATGAACATAGAATGGCTCATTTAATTTAAAATAATTAACAAAACCTTTCCAAAATAATTAAATAGTCTCATAATCATAATTTAATTTTAAATAAATACTTTATACATGGCAATAGATTGAAACGGTTCATAAGAAGTATAAGAAGTTTTACTAATTATTTTTTTCTGAAAATTTTATCAAAGTAATTGTAAACAGCAATCAATCGAATAAAAATATTTTCAAGATGTCTGCACACCAACTGCGTTATGTTAAACGAAGTAATGGATTTTTTATTGCGTATTTGAATTCCAATAGTTATTTTAGAGCAACCCTTATTAAGGTTTAATATACGTAAATTACGCGGTTTTTGAGAAATTTTAATTTTTTTGGAAAATGTCGGTTTTATGTCACTGCATTTAAAATTAACCAAAGCAATTTTTTTGAAAATGGAAGGGATAATGTTGAGGACCTTGTTAGAAAAGCATTTGAGCTTCGATTTGATACTTTTGTTTTTGTTAAATTATTTACGGGATGCAAAAAATAGTATTTTGTTCCCGAGTAATTCGAATCGCCAATCTCAATCTTGTCAAATAGAATGTGCAATATTTTTTCATATTCTAATAGAAAATTAAATTCAGCATAAAATAGTATTAATATTCCCTATACATATCTTCAACTGTTTTGCCATTATTAAAGGTTCTCCCTCAAATTGATAAAAATTAATTATAAATTGTAATATTTTTTAAATAATTAGCTGTTGATACAAAAGTTTGGTAGTGATGTGTGCTGTGGTGACAAAGATTTTGATGGTTATTTAATGAAAAATTTACTTAAATAGATTTAGTTGAGTCGTTTATTTATGTTGTTAGAATTGAATATAAGCCCAAAGTTACAAAATATCCACATATTTATCACAAAAGCCGTTATAAATTTGTTGACAGGACTGCAGTTACTTACTCAAATACACCCTTATGTATTTTGAATGATGAAGAAAAGATTTAAACGAATAGCGTTAAATTTTTTATAGTATAAGGTAGTAAAATCAATTCAATAACTCAACATTAAACAACAAAGCCTGCAATAATAATAAAAAATGAAATTTTAATTTTACAACTATTTCTTCTAAAATTAATGACAAAATTTTAAAATAAAAATTAAATTAAAACTGCAAAACTAATATATTTATAAAGGTTCAATATCAACTTCTCTCGTGCATGCATTCTCGACGTGCCGACGATTTAATTGTTCAAGCGCTAAGAATAGCGCTAAAACGTTAATTTCATTTTTCTTTTCATTTATAACAGGCTTTGAACGTATTCTAGCAGACTTTGCTTTGCCATACTGCAAAAAAATTGATTCTATCCGTTTAAACATCTTCCTGATAATTGGAGAAAGATGAGGATATCTGTCGTTAAATAAACGGCAACTTCTTTCGGCAAACTTGTGACACTCTCCATGGATATAAAACAAATTTAAAATATCCATGTTCGAATATGTATTATTGCTTTCCATTTCACTGACCTGTAACAAACTCAAACAATAATTGCTAAAACTGTGTGAATAAACTATGCACCTATTTGACAATTTAATAATACGATATCGACTGTTTACATTGATTATCTACTTAAAAAATATTATAATTTACAATTAATTTTTAAGAATTTGGGAGAAAATCCTTAATAATGGCAAAACGGTTGAAGATCGGTATAGGAAATGTTAATACTATTTTATGCAGAATTTCATTTTCTAATAGAATATGAAAAAAACATGGGACATTCTATTTGAAAAAATGGAGTTTTGCCATTTGGAATTAACGGGGAAAGAGAATACTATTTTTTGCAAATCCTAATTAATTTAGCAAAAACAAAAGGATAATTTCCAAAACAATTGCTCTGGGTATTTTCAAATGTAGTGAAGTAAAACCAAAATTCTCTAAAAAAATTAAAATTTCTCAAAAGCGGCGTAATTTAGGTCTTAATGAAAGTTGCTTTAAAATAACCATCGAAATTCAAACAAGTAATAAAAAATCCATCTTTTCGTTTAAAATAACGAAATTGGTAATAACTTCCAGTATAACCGGAAGTGCAGCGATCTTGAAACTATTTTCATTCGATTGACCGCCGTTTATAATTACTTTGCTAAAATCTTCAGAAAAAAAAACTAGTAAAACTTCAGACACTTCTAGTGACGCATATCATTCTATCACCCTGTACATGGGTACAGAAAGGTTCATCTGATTTAAAAATTTATTATAGGAACTTTTCCGGAATGTTAAAAATATGCATTTAAAAATTAGGGATAAAAAAGGCAAACCTCCTGTAATTTAGCGTTTAGCTGGCCCTGTATCAATAAAAGCATTAAATAGGAAGCCATAACTATTTAAAAGATATATGAAGAAAGTTTCACAGAAAATGCAATTGGCCATAGCCCTTTAAAGGGTCACGTTCACAAGTAAAGAAAATGTTTAAACAAACGGTCTTAGACAAGATCCGATTGGGTAAAAATTAAAAAAATGGTATTTATCTCTTAGAGCTTAGTAAATAAAATTTAGTTCGTAATTGCCTTGTCGATTTATAACTCACAAAAATTGCATATCTATTTGTAATAAAACTTATTTGTGCGAATTTCTAATATTTATTGTGAATTCTTGTAAGTCCTCCCTAACAACAGATGTTTAACTAGAAGACTAAATCACACTTAAAAATAAAGTAACTTATACAAGCTGTTTAGATATCAGTGGATTTTCTGGTTCATTGTAAAAATTACTTGGGGTTCATCACAGTAGGTTGTCTTTTAAAGGTGTCGATAGAAATCGCCTCTCAAATGAATACTCTACACCTAAACATCGTAAATTAATTAGTACGCTATAGTAGAACAATGCTACCTCTTAGAGGTAACGTTTCCAGACGAACACCCTCAAAAAGCGTCGACACTAACTTCTCCAGCTTACCATATTATAAAATCTGCGATCTCATCATTTACTTGTAAGTAACTACCGGTTGCTCCTTTCAATCTAGCTTTTATGTTTTTTTGCAGATTAAGAAAGCTATCCAAGAAATCTGAATGGAATTGCATTCTCCCCAAACTGCCACAACTTTCAAAATGATAATATCTAAATTTTACCTGTCCGGTCTGCTCGAAGTATGAATCTTTTTGTTATAATTATAATAGTTATAAGAGTTTTTTGATGAACTTTATTTATTTTTACATGTTAACCTCCTTCTAAGCTGCACGTATTTAACAAAATTTGTTTAATATATTGATTTAATTCAACTTCTACCCCATTGTAGTGAAATTCTTATTCTTGATGTAATTTGGGTTGCCTATTCAAAAATGAAATATGCTAAATATTAACTTTTGCTGATGTTTCTAGGCTATGTCTTAATGGTATTGTTATTAGAAATCATAGTAAATCTACTTCTACCACTATAAGTTTTTAATTATTGAAATACTATTGTTTATCATAAGCATCTGCCACTTTGATCATGATCATATTTTATATTCAGTATTGCTTCATACATAGTTTTCTAAACAATATTAATTAAGCATAATTAGCAGCAAATCTAAAAGCTGCTTTTGATAATTGAAAGTGTATCATTGAACTTTCTAAGTGATTCGTTATGGAAAGCATTTATCATATGTTATTTGACTTCGCCCATTTCAATAATATTTTGACCCTGCATGACTTTTTTAATAACAAAAACATTTAAGAACCTCGAAACGTTTAGTGGTTAGTGTATTATCCTTTACGCCCAAAGGAAGGGAGTTCAAACCTACTTGAGGTTGGTAAATTTGTCAGTGGAGAAAAAATTTTAAATCCTTCATCCCGGAAAGGAGATAAAATTGTATCTCACATGTTAGTGCGATGTTTGACACGTTAAAAATTCCTACTGGTTACAGAATTCCTTCAGATTCGGTAAAATTCTAGTAGGAATGGCGAAATGATCCTAGTAGTTGAAGCCGAACCAGAACTTCAGCCACAAAGTAAAATAAAATAGTAACAACTATTACTTTCAAAATTAAGTAAAGTACATTACATAGATTTAAGGTCTACTAATTTTCGTGCAATATATAGGCACTTTAAAAAATATTTATAGATGTATTGCATTTACTTCTTTAGGATACATACCAAAATTAAATGTTAAAATTACGCATATTTAGTTAAGCATCCTCTAATGGTTATTAAAGCTTTGATTCGCAATAATATACTATTAATACGTCATCTTACCGTATTTTGCATACATGGATGATAATTTTAGACATTACCACCTTATCCCTCAGGCTTCTTGCAATGAATAATTCCTTTACCGTGTAGCTTCTCATCAACCTCCACTTTTTCAGTAAAGTCCAAATCCAACAAATTTCGTGAACAATAACGATAAAGTGACAAGCTTTTCCTATAATGATTCATTCAGTGAACGAGTGGTAAAGAGTGCAGTGAACTATAAATAAATAATGTTCACCTAATGATATACTTAAGCCTGTAGAGCATGAATTATATTCATAAATACCCTAAGAGTTAAAAATTATTGGATAAATATTTACAAAGAACTAAATATACATTAAACGCATCGAAGCGCCGCACAGTGGGGAATTTGAAAAAAGACTAAAATTTATCAGATAATCAATTACAATGGCTTATCTTTATCTTAATATCCTAATGTATAAGAAAATATATTGAAATATTCTTGTCATGCTTATTTTAATATTTAGATTACTGCTTGAAATGGTATTAAAATAGTGTCAGGAATCCAGTGATTTTATACATTGTTTTGAAAAATAATGCGAGTTAATCTTCTATCTTTCATTATGTACCCTATCAGTAAACCCTAAAGGACAATTATACATTAATGTAATTACTTGGGTCGTTTTCATTAATGACTGTAAAAGTCATTAGTTTAACAGACCATTGGAACTTTGAATTCTGTCTTTAAGAAAACAAAAAATTCATGGACCAAAAAGAAAAAAGTTTTTTTTAGAATAACAAATAGAATAAAAATCTAGTTTTTGGTGACCCCGCATCCCCTAAAGCAAGTTAAGGAAATATTTAATTAATCTGGTGTGAACCTAGTTGGTCTGTTGGCGGCTTTGGTATATGTATTATAAATAAATATATAGAAGAAAAACAAAAATAAAATAATACACATTTTAATATAAATTATTAAATAAAATGATGATAGATTGTACGAAGATAATTTTAAGAACGAAAGCATATTTTTAGAGCGCTCCTGGGTCATCCCATTTTCAATATTTTATCGATCTACAAGCTTCTTTGTCCTATCTGATAGCTGCAAGTAAAATTAGGGGTTTTTAATTACATTTTCAAAATGCTAGTAGGTATACTTATTACACAAAATCCTGAATATTGTTCATTCATAAAAGTCCCTAAATAAAATTAAATTAAGAACTTTTACTCTAGTTTAGTAATTAATGTTAGTAATTAACGAAGAAGGAAATTGTAAGACTGAGAAGTAAATATTTGTTAGTACATAAAATTTTTATATTTTGTTTTTAAGTACTCTGAATAATAAATAAAAATTACTACAATAAATATATGCATATCTTAAACAAAACCGTACTTTACACATAAATTTTGTCCCTAATACTTTAATATCGAATTAAGCCTGAAATCAGCTGGCTCCAAATACGAGGGTAGCATCAATAATTTCTACAAACTAATATTTGTAGTGAATCAAAGGAATCAAACATACCATGAAACAAATGTTTATTGTTTTCTATTTTGTCAGTTACAATCTAGCTTTGATAGCCGCTGTCAGGTTTTGTTGGCGTTCCACGCCTAGTAAACAAAATTTTGTGAAATTTGCCGCCGTGTGTTCCCTAGTAACTGTGTGGTTGGCAGACGATCAGGAAAGAAAGATTAAATAAATGAGCAAGCAAAGAATTTTATTTGATTGTTCTGTCGGATAAAACGCGAGAAACGAATTTTTACCCTCCGTAGCGATTGAAAAATAAATATAGTTTCTCAGTAAGATACAGCACGTGAGATGAGATTTTCTACTCTTTGTGATGTTAGGAAAGTTATTTACTAAAAATTATATTGACAGTTCTAGATGATTTCCACTCTCATGGATTTCGACGGGTATAATTGGTGTTAATGCGTCGTGACACCCATGCGTTTTGCAAGCTAAAAATACGCGTAGGGCGTACATGTATGAATCGGTCGAGAATCTGATTTCCTTGTTTTGAAGTGTCCGGTTTCCGCCGTGTGGTGTCGGAACAGCTGGCCGTAAAGATTGATTAGTGTATCTCCGGGAATTTGCCTGCCCTTTTCACCCCAGTTGCAGCTTCTTCGGACCTGTGAGGTCCCCCTGTTGGTGCAAGAATCTAGAAATACAATCTCGACTGACGATTCTGGTTGTGTGGAGTGACGACTCAGACTGAGGTATCCCTTGCTTTATCACATTGTCGTTTTGCTTCCCTATTGTTTGCTTACAAATGGCGTTATTGTAATGTCAACATACATCGGCAAGAATCCAAATTAGTTGATAGTCCCGGCTGCCAACTATTGTAGAGCCCAGCTTAGACATCCCGTTGCGAGAGAAGCCGATTAAAACATAATTCCTGTACAGCTTACAGACGCATATCTGCGTTGATTGTAACTAATACCTTTAAACATTAATTATAGTTACAGTAGATTAATTAGTTTTCCCTGTCTCTCTTCAATTAGGACATATTTAAGAGCCGGGGAAATTATCTGTAAACCTTTATATCCTGCTGTTTTGTGTATGTTATATAAGCCATCTTATTTAGCAATAGATGAATGCTATTGACCAACTAGACTCTCATTTTGAGCCTAGACTAAGTTAAAAGTTATTACCTTGTATTTCAGGGAACATATGTTAGTTCTGGTACCCCTCTTTTAGCCACGACCTCAACTTATAGCATTAATTAGGCCCCTCACAAGAGGCAACCCCGAGAAGAACCTATTGTAGGCCACGGAACTGTTTCTTCCTGTTCCAAGGAACAGTTCCATTCAGTGTTCAGCCCACCAGGAGCAGTGGCGCCCCCTTCTATATTTTAAATCTTTGTACGTTTTTTTCGGTGTACCCCTAAGGCGTGCACGTGCTGGTAAAGTTCTACAGGGACTCTCCCTCCTCCGAGGAGCTATCGGATCATCAGAGTCGTTGTATAGCGTAACGCTGACTGCACTTGTGACACCGCAACAGTTATTTTGAAAGCCATTTTCAATGCGAGTGGTTTGCAACAAACATAAATGTAACGAGAGAAAATTTTAGAGCCATAGCTTACTATGATTTTAAAAGTCCTTTAACTCCAAAGCAAAGCGTCTGAAGACTTCGTGCTGCATTTGGTTATGAAGCTCCTTCTCAGAGGAGCGTTTACAACTGGTATAATGAACTTAAATTTCAAAAGGTTTCACTTAGTGACGATTTTCGCCAAGGAATGCCAATCTCAGCCGTTACTGAAACAAATATGGACGCCGTACGAAGAATGATTCAAGACGGCCATTGAGTCACATTTAGAATTATTAGGTGCAACCTAAGCATTAGCATGACTGCAATAAACAAGATTTTACATAATCATTTGGTTGTGAGGGAAGTCTGTTGTCGGTGGATGCCGTGTAATCTAACACAGAAAGAAAAACAAAACCGAGTGGAATGGTGTAAAGAAACGCTTAAGAAATATGATGGAGGTAGGTCGAAAACCGTTTGCAACACCATCCATTTGAACCGGAATCAAAACGGCAGTCGGCTCAATCGGAGTTTTCAACAGAACCTAAGTCAAATTGAAGAAATCTCGAAGTTTTGTAAAGAAAATGGTAGCCAGTTTCTTTTCAAAATCAGGACCTATCGCAACGATCGTGCTTGAAAATAAACGTATAGTTACCGCAGAATGGCATATGAAAGTATGACTGCCAGATCTTAGTCACAAGGCACGTTTACGACGCCCTAGATCTGAGATTGTCCTCCATCACGACTATGCTTCAAGTCACACTTCACGTCAAATAAATGAATGTTTGAAAGCTTCCGGATTAAAATTATTAGATCATCCGCCATATAGTCCGGACCTGGCAGCTTCAGATTTCTCTTTATTTCCCTGACTAAAGGATAAAATGCATGGTGTACGATTTGCAAGCCCAGAAGGAGCAGTGGGGAGTTTCAAAACCCTTTTATTTGAAGAGACTGAATAAGAGTGGTATTTATGCTATGATAACTGGTTTTATCAAATGTCTAAATCAATTGAGTTTAAGGGCGAATATTTTAAAAAACAATAATAATGATAACTTTTGACTTGAAAGTTTTGTTTTATTAGTTTGCAGAAATAATCGGTGATACCCTCATATTAATACAATCAAACAATTATACAATAAAATGAGCATGAATTTCTCAGCCAACGTTCACATAAAAGACGGTATTGATTAATTGGATCTTCTTTATTTAGTGATATCTTCTTTATATAGAGTAAATGGTAAAATTGTAAGAACTTGGATTGCCAATTACTATATCATCTTCTATTAGAATATCATTAATTGCTGAGTTCAGGACGTGCGAGTATACCTTTTAGGTGTCAAAAAAATAGTTCATGCATTATAATGTTGCAATAAAAATTGATAACAGTTTATAATAGATTTTTTATTGATTTTACCACCATTAATTCCCAATTTGAATTACCAGAAATGGTGATAAATACAATTGTCCGCTAGCTCAGATACGGTCGGCAGAGTAGGGGGTAGGTGGTTGGATGCTATTGTTTCTCTGTCTTACGCTACACCTACCTTACCAGGAAAGCTCATTGAAATAGAAAGAAAAAAAATGATGATTAAGTTCAGAAGGACGCCACACTCTCGTAGAGTCATTTGTAATAACGGCCTACGTGAAACCGGAGCACTGACTATCGTGATTGTGCTGTGGAAATACTAAGACGAGAGTGAGATTTAGTATCTTCCACATATGTTCTAGGTTCCTCGTCATAAAAGAAACACAAGCTAAATTAACGGCTTACACTTGAACTCTAAACAAATACTATATTCGCTTCCGCGACCTGAAAAGTCAAATTTAACACAAAATAAGATAATTATTAATTCGTTTCGTTGGTCAACTCGACCCTATATTCACATCTGAATACAAATTCAATTATAGATTACAAGCCAGATGTAATTGATCAGAGCTAGTACTCTAAACAAAAATACACAATTCGGTATTATAAAGATATCCTAATTATTTTCCGTCCGCTCTGTATATTAAATTCAAAATGCTGAAGTCTTATTTTTAATCGAAGTGCTAAAATCTTTAATACAATACTGGATGATTTTATCGTACATAAATTGTAAAAAGTATACAGAGGATGATAGTAATTAACCTAGGCTGAAACACTAATTG
>JAHWXV010348327.1:0-15234 GCA_024586415.1 Phrixothrix hirtus
ATTTAAAAGATCGTGTATACAAAACTAGGCCCCAAAATTTGCAAGAACTGCAAGACCGTATAGTTATGGAATCAGAATTAATTCCGGACGAAATGTTTCATAATGTTAGGCGCAGTACTTGCCAACGACTTGCCGATTGCCAAGCTGCTAATGGTGAACAATTTGAACACTAAATAAAAAATAAAAACAACATTTTACCCTGTAACCCCAGTCTCCATCTTGTAATAGTTTGAATTGTTTTTCTTTTGAAATGTAGACCAAATAAATAGTTATATCTTTTCAATTTTTAGAAATAATTAATGACAACAATTTTTAGAAATAAAACTTTGTAATGTTGGCCTGCGATTTGTATTTAAAAAAATACTACGTAGGAGTTTGCGTTATATCGGTAAGATTGAGAGATAATAAGAGTCAGATAATTTATTAATCTTCGTAATCTTCATAAAAAATGCCGTAAAACTTACACGTTATCTCAAGTAGTTGGAATTGTTTATCGTTTGGGATCAAACAGATTTTATTGCGTAATTCGATGAATTTGAACTGCAGTAGGGTACTTGTGGGGTATTTTGGAAAGGTCTCAGCGTCTGCTATAAGAATATGACAAAAAAGTAGGGTTTCCTATTTAAAAATGTTAACCTTCTTTGTGTAGAGATCACAGAGGTTAAGCCAAGATCAAGTGGCTTCTGCCATCAAGTAGAACTTTTTGAATCATAAAACTTTTGTTTGAAACATTTTTCTATAAAACTTATATTTTCTGAGTTATTTAGGTGTATTCAGACTTTTGGCCCACCCTGTATAATAATTTATAATTTAAACTTCATTAATTAAATTTAGTAATTAAATCATGTTTTACAGATCTTGTGCAATATTAATCGTCCGTATCGATATATTTTGATATAGAAAATATAAATATCGATCTGATGATTAATCAAGATCTGGGGAAAACGTGACACACCCTGTAATAGGATTTATATCTCAATTTAGTTTAGTGTACTCGTAAGTTTTATTTCAACATATAAATTTCTTCCGGCTTTATAAGTAAAACAAGTATTTTATACATATTTAGAATTCAGTTTTGATATTTGAATCCCATAGTTATTTAGATTTCTATACTCGTTATCTTTAAATAATAATTTCAATAGTGTATTAAAATAATTTTTCAGAAGTACTTTAGTTTTATCGGTCGTAACAAAATGTACATTATGCTTTTATTACGATTTGAAATAGTTATTGAAGTACAAATTTAAAGATGTATTATGTATCAGTTGTTGTAAAATCAGTATAATTCAATATAGATAGTAGAAACCTTAAGGGAAAGAAGTTATGTAGTTTATACTAAAACTTTAGCTGATTAGGCTTCTCTTGGTTTCCATTGATTAATAAACATTTTTAATATTAGGTAATTCTTTATCACAATCCTTTAGGTAAGCAAGAACTGACACTCTCCCGCTGAAAACTTAGTTTAAATTAACAGCAACATTAACTCTTTAATTTTAACACTACACCAGATTGTAGCCTAATTTTAATTGCAACCTCAATTTAAGTTTTAAGATTGTTACGAGATGCCTTGCCGTAGATATGTTTTCTTCGAAAATAAGAGCAAAATATTAGAGCAAAAACTAATATTCAAAGATATACACTTTGGAGCAGATAAAGTTAGTAAACGAATAAAATTATTGACGGTATGTTAATACGGTAGATACTACTTTGAAAGAACAAAAACCTATTGAAGCTAATAAAAGTACAAACCTATATCTAGAATAACTGAAAAATAAAAATAATAAAATACCAAGTATCATTAACTTGAACGATGCCCTGTTTTCTCAAGTTCATGATATACGAATACTACAAACCAAATATGATAATCATGTGCAAAGCTAAAAAACTAAAAATGTCTGAATAAAAGTTTTGAGTCGTTTTTCATTTTCATCTCGCTGTGCTTTCTGAAGATTACATTAAATATAATTAAAAAAGTCACAATTATTGCTTCTTAAGCATTCTCTCAATTAATTTCTTATTATAAAAACATTTTGGTCGCCTAATTACAAGAGTATATCAAGTACAGCCAGAAAAGGTTCTATAAAGCCCAATTATAATTAATTTTGGAATTATTTTTCTATGAAAGGGCCATCTAATTCAAAATATTTCTCTAGATGTTGTCGGCATTGACCTAATTCACTTTTAAAATATTTGTAAAGCTGGGATCAAAGCATTGCAGCGTAGCACGTTCAACGTCAGAAATAAAGTTCGAGCAAACTTCATTTGAACCAAAGGCACACCATTAGGTCCTTTAGCTTTACGTACCAAATCTCTACCACTAACGAGGGACCTGGATACCAGTCGACAAAGAAATGCTAAATTGTGTATAATAATTTATTAAAAAGAGTAAAGACAATTTACTTGTTTTCGAGCCCTGCGGTCGCAAGAGATTCACATCTAAGAGGCTTGTCTAGAAAGTAAAGAACGTTTTGCTATAACTAAGAAAAAGCAAAAGATACCATCACAAAACTTTACTTACAACATTACAGCACCTTAATCTATTTTTCGATGTAATCACCGTAGCTGTCAAGTCACTTGTTGTATCGTGTAACCAGTTTTCGATACCGATGCCGTATTCTTCACCCGCGAAAAATCGGAGCCATGATGTTACTGCTTCTTTGATGTCTCCGTCATTGTCAAACTGTTTTTTCCGCTTAAAAACTCCTTCTTGTAATACGTTCAAAGTGAAACGCCGATTTTTCTGAAGTTTTTCTACAACTTTCACTTTCAATTCGTCAGAAATGAGTGATGGCCTTTCACTCGGTTCTTCATCATACAGACTGGTTCTTCCTTGATTAAACAGTATGTACCATTTCCTCACTGAAGACTCGTTTATTACATTTTCACCATAAACTTGCTTAATTTGCCTATAAATTTCGGTAAACCGAACACTACGCACTTCTCATTTGGCGGGATCTTCTATTGGTACAGCCATTTTGAATGATTCAAAACACACAAGCGTGGCCTAACCGCAACGAAACTCGGCTCACATTGAGGCGGGGACACGTGCTGCCTGATGCACATTTATTAGCGATGATGGGGGATCGGCACCGCGTGTGATGCGCAAACGCCCTTTACTTTCTGGACGATCCTTGTATAAATATGTTTAGTCTTTATAGTTATAGTTTTATATAAATTAAGCTTAAATTGAGCTTAAATTGCGTGAATTTTTCAAAAATCAAGAAAACTAACTAAGGGAAATGTACGGTGTGAAAGACACATCAATAGCAAATTTTAGAAAAATGCATTCCTTGTTTGGGGCTCATTTCCAGGTCCTTGACTTTATGCATGTAAAGCCAGAAATCCTGACAGCCTCGTCGAAAGAAGCGTACCTTACGACATTTCAACCACAAATCCTGCTAACAATTGAAGTACTTGTTATGCCAACAAACCCAGTGATCTACCAGTCTTTTGTTTTACTTTTAAAATTACTTAAAAGCTTTTACTTAATTTAGGTCAGGATAGCCACTTTAACACTAACATCGTACAATAGAGAATTATACATTATACCATTTTATATAGATTTCATGTAATTAAATAAGTTACGACTAGTCAAACTCCAAACTTATACCTTCCATAATGGTAAAAACAATATCAGAAGTAATTCGTTTAGCACCATTAACGCAGAACTCCAAAATAACTGTTGTACACGAGTCATGACTAAATGATTTATTAATTTGATAGATTATTGCACTTCTATGCAGCAACATGGTTATAAACATTTCCACATTTCAATACTAATTTTTATTGAAACGTTTAAACAGTATATTTAATAACCAATAGAAGTTTTCTTTGGAGACTTCAGCTAGAATTTCATATTACATATAAATTTTGTCGGTCTACTACATTTATTTCTCACGATCAAGGTGGTTTTCAATCGACTTAGATAGTATTAATTATTAATCCACTTTTAGTAAGTATCTTTGTACTAATAGGGCATTTAATTTTATTAATGGATATTTTATCTTACTGTATTTCGTTAGTTTCACTTTATAAACAGCTAGTATGTTTCAATAGGGTACTGGGTATATCATTAATCTCTCAAACAACTTTAACGATTTCTACTATTCTCTTGCAGTTGAATTATAGTACCAATAAATATCATATTTTAATTACAATATTTTTATATAGGAACTCTTCTAAAGTAACATACTATCAGTCTATAACAGTCTATAATGTTCCTTCGCTCTGTATCTAAAGATGTTTTCACCGTCTATTTTACTCCTCTATTCCCGCTTAGAAGTAAATCTATTTTACTTAGAGGGTATTGATCTGCTGTTTCTTTGTTTATATATTAACTTTACAAAAACCTTGATACTATAATCATTTCGGACAAAACGCAACTAAAGCTTTTACGAAAACGGCTAATCAACAGAAACTACTAAGAATTACGATCAATTTTGTTCACCTTTTATTACTGGTTTTTTAATTTTTAAATTGTAAATTAGTTTTAGCGTTTTTAATTACAAACTCGTTAATAACAATAATTATGTAAACAAACTTTTGTAATTAGGTATACTAGATTATGTATTATAATAACTAATGTCAAGTTTTAATTTAAATTTCAAGTTCAAAAACATATGAGTAGGAATGGAATATTTCGAAAATGGAAGCTGTAGATAATAATAGTTTATAGAACACGCGTATTATTCTACAACGCCAATGTACTTTTTTAAATCCTTAAAACTTTAATAACTGGAATACAAGTATTTAGTTTTAAACTCTATTATTAGAAATAAATAAAAATTTGTGTGTAATACCCGCTACTGCATTATATTAAGGGTTAAGTATATAATATAGAAGTAATCTACATTTCTGTTATTCAATGGATGACTATCGAATTATATACTTTAAATTTGTGTTCAAAAAGGCGTAAATTATTTTTGCCCATTAAGATGTAATTAGTAAATAAAGGGAATTATTAATTAACGACATTATTTGTATAAAATTACAAATTCATATAAATTGGGAGCGCTCTAGGCAGTAACGGAAGAACATTTAGGCATATCATACAGAAAGGTTATCTTTTCATAATCTTTCGAGATTAAGTCACGTAGTATTCCGTAATTTTGAAACGCAACCAGCGGCCGATGTTTATTTGTAAACGCAAAATATAACTAGGTCCAAACTTTGTACACCTTACATGATAGAGTTTTCTGTTGTGTACCTCCTGAATTTACTTGATAGTATTTGCTGTCCTTCATTGCCCAATAGTTCTGTTGTACACCGCATGTAGGCCTTTTACGAGCCCTTCTGACCGAATACACTAATAAATATTAGCAATATCGACACACGGAATCATAAGGGATACTTGAAAGACCCTTACTAGCAAAACAAAACTGCAACACTTGCAAACAAATAAGGGTTGCAATTTCATATTTATTAAACACACTATGTGTCTTGTTAAATATACCTACCATCTATAGTAGTGTAATGAAATGCGAATAGACCGTAATCTGTTTTATAAGGTTATTGCTGTAAATAGAATACTGTAACTTCGGCAATTAAATGAAGTTTTATTCTAAGCAAACATTTTTATTTTGTCCGTAATTTAAAATTTTAAATAAATTAATAAAACCCCAGTCTTGTAAAGGAACAGAATTAAATGCAAAATTCATGCAACCTAAGCAGAATATTTAACCGAACAGTAAGCGTTTAAAACCGAATATCAAATGTAGTTCGACAGGCAAAAGGTAAAACGTAACGATTACATAAAATGAGGTGGATGTGTCACGTTTTCCAGATCTTGATTAATCGTCAGATCGACATTTATATTTTCTGTATCAAAATATATCGATAAAGACATTTAATATTGCAGCAAGAACGGTAGAACGTGATTAAATACTAAATTTAAATAATTTTTAAATTATAAATTATTATTGAAATATAAATAACCCATGAAAGAATCCCTTACATAAAACAAAAATACAATTTTAATTAAATATTTTAAAATCAATAAAGAATTCAATCGAAAATATATCATAATAACATATGATTGAAAATGTAAGTTCATTGTACCTTCATCACATGTCAACAAATGTAAATAAATACACAAACCGAACAGGTATGGTGGTAAAGGTCACAATTGAACATAACTAGAAAATAAAAACCTAATGAATTGCAAATTACTTAAGTTAAACTCAATTGGCCACCTATTGGGCAATATCATAATGTAACTTTAAAATAGTTTAGATACATAGAAAACTATAATGGTTTTTACTAAATTAAAATAGATGGCATTGTAAACTTTCAGTACATTACAATTTAATTCCCAGAAAAGTATATTTTATCAACAATTGTGATAAAAGGTCTATAAAAGCCAGCAACAAACACAAAACAATCAGTCTTCGGGACTCTTTCACCTAAACCATATCCTGCCAATTATACATTCCATTAAATTTATTTCCTCGCCATTCTTGAACGTAACATTTCTGGACGACTTCCGCTGTATTATGCTTATAGAAACAATAGTTCCCTGCTAACACTATAATGACGTTTTTCGATAGTTATAATAAAGAATGCGACAATCGTACAAGATATCTAGAGATGTACATTGTTCCTGGACGAATTCCGCTGCATTGTTCATTTTCCTAGATTCCTCTGAGAGGATTGTATATACAGCAACTGGACGTCTTCTGCTGTTGTGTATATATCCCCGTAATGATACAAAGTAGAAAAGCATCTTGGGCGACTTCTATTTGAATTAATACTTTGTAGCCTATAAAAGGTATAACTAATAAAGAATTCCTTGCCATTCATCCCCTCACCTAAATTTTTGATTCACGGATACACTTTGACACAAATAAATTATGCATGCAAACAAATATAAGCTGAAATTTTACAATAACATCTTGTAGCATTGATTTATTATAGAGCATGAAATGCATGGCAAACTTGATAGCATAAAACCCTAGAATTGTACATATTATGGCATATAAGAACTGTACAGTGTAAATAATGAATTTAAAATACATGTATAAAAAGAATCACACTTTTATTAAAGATATAGTTTGAATCTTAATACCGAATACAGTATTTCAAAAAAATATAAATCGTATCATTGAATTGTAATGATACACAATTAGACTGGTGAAAAACCTTATAACATTACATTGGTAACTTAAGGTAGTGGATTATAAATTAAATATTGACCCCTTGAGATGTTTCATGCACTAGGAGCTAAAACTGTAGAGTCAATCAAACTTACAAAATCAACTTGACAACAAATACTTTACGTCAATCTCTCTAACCGGTACAAAGTACCAGAGTAGCGAGATAGATGTTCAGAAAAAGCTTAAATTAAATATTCACTGTGGGACAAATTAAAGTAGACCCTTTTGAGAACAAATGTTTTCTGTTTTGGGCCGATTTTAATGATCTATGGATATGATGTGGAAGCAATAGTTTGAAAAATGACTTTGTTTTAAGTTTTTAAAATATTCAGAATGAAGTAAAAATAAAGAGTTTTTTACCTTGCTGGAAAAATCAATTAAACGTATAGTAATGTTTAAAGAGTATCAGACAATAACATCCGTCAATGAAATTTGCGCCTCCTTTTATTAAATCTTTATTACCAATGCTTTTTGGTAACTAATAATAAGCAGAATAATAAATTTGATTCCAAAAAGAACACATGCTACCTCACACTTTTAACCAATAAGTTCAAATAAAATTTGGATGAATATGACCGCTTCATTTGCTATAACTGCTTGGTGCCTTCTACGCCATTGTCTAATGAAACGAATAATGATTTTCTGAGGGAATTTTCATCAACGTTCCAAAATTCTAGCTCTGGGTTATTCACATGCATTAAACCTTCATTATCAGACAATATTTCTGACAAAATGTCTCTCTGATATTCTAAAGAAATGACTTCGTCATTTATAAAAAAGGTTCTCGTTATTCCACAAATTGATATGTCGAGGGACACCATAACAGACTGTCAAAAATGTTCTTGGGGGACTAAAATATTATCATAAGGTATGTTACGGTTTTTCTCAACTGCTGAATAAACTCTAATTTTCTGTAGATTTTTTGGTTGCCGTAAAGTAAAAATCCTTTTACCGGTAAACCAAATATCTCTAATATGTTCTCTGGAGCGAAATCTGTTAATCAGTTGCCACCATGTTGTCGGTTTTTTGTTTCGCGTTTTGAAGAAGTGTCTGGCAATATACCCTATTATAAAATACGTCTCAGAGACACGTATAATTGTGGTGATTTTACTTAATCTTCGAGAACTAATTGTTTCATTTGATCGTAAACCGTTAATAATTCTCCTTGCCCATTCTAGGTTATGGTTACATCAAGCAGTTGTTTTTCTAGACAGGCCACCATTTGTTTCCCATAAGTCGACGAGAGATTTTTTGCTGTACTTAATTTGTAATTTTTGTTTGGGAATGTGCGCACTAACTTTTTACTCCATAATTGTGGTATTACCATAAATATTTTAACAAAATTTTGTCTTTCAAAGTAAGAACAACCATTTTTGTGTGCAAAATCACTACACAAACTTTGAGCTTGATTTGACTAGTACGCAAAAATATCATTCCAAGACAACACAGTTGCCGCGGCGACCTGATAAAATGAAACGTTTTATTTGGTAGCAACACTACAACAGAAATTTTTTTTTAAACTAGGTATGAGAGCTAAAGGCTTTTAAAACAGAATATTGTTTTCCGATGGTTTAGCAACAATGCTAAGTGTCCTAATACATTGTATATTTCAAACCTGATTTTTGCAACGAGCTTAAATGCATTGCATTTGGTTTACCCTATGATACGCAAAATGATTGTTGCTGTATTTAGGGTAGCAATGTCCTCTCCACAGCGTATCCAAAAACCATTACAATCAGCCCAAAACAGAAAAACTTATTATGTTCTCAAAAAGGATCTACTTTGCGCTCAATTTCTATATTAATCAACGTATATGCACGAAATATATGATATAAAAATTTAAGTCCTATTAAAGCTTCGAACATTAATGTTTCAAGCGCAATAAGGTAGTCGTACTGACATATTAATTCTGTTAATTAACCGCACTGTCCCATCTCCGATTTGAGCTACCCAACAATTACTGAAGCGACCTGGTATCCGAAAGCGACCATTACAATTTTGACACAGCAGAAACCGAATCGTTACAGCTTGTGTACTACCTTTTCTTTATCCAGTTCACAGTTTGAATTTCTCAATACTAAATTTCTCTGCTACTCGAGAAAGAATAGTGGAATATAGGCTTTCCCACGCAGGGGAAGAGGAGAAGGGGAAAGGTGACTAAACCTCCTTTAGAACATCTGGTGACGTCTTTTGAGAGATTTTGCGCCTTCAGGTCTTTTCTAATATCTTCATTCTTTACAAACCATGGAGAACCAATGATCAATCTCAATGTTTCTGTTGTGTGCCATTTGAGTCGAACTAATTGCAGTTAAGGATGCTTTGCACCATAGTTCGTTGTGGTAGGTCAGAATTGGAACTGTGACGACATTTACTATAGGTTTCTTGACAGACAGGGATAGGGTTTTATGAGAATCCAAGTAGATTGTGTAATTTGTAGCAGGCTTTTGCAGACAAGCCTTTCTTCACTTAGTATGATTGCACATTGTCAAGTTCGGCTGTGGCTCGTGGTGAGTCTGTGAGTAATGAATAAAGCAACGAGTGCACAATCCTCTTGTCGGAATGAACACTAATTCCAAAATCAAGCAGCGCATTAACTGCAAATCAGTCCAATGTAACTCTCCTAACAGCTAAATGTGATGATTTCTGGCAGTTTGTGAAGATCTTTATTGGTTTCCTTTTCATACACTATCTGTTTCTTTTTTTATGTATCCACAAGAAATTTCAATAAAATATCCAAGAATATTTTATTATCTTTTTGCTCAATTTTAACAGCCTGTCCTAGAATAAAGGAGTTTTGGGCATATATTTGAAGAAATATTTTTTCATGAAATTATCCAAACAATGGGAACTCCGGTGTTGGCGAAACGTTTGGGAATCAACCAGTATGAATTGTTCTTAAATACAACTAGTTTAGCGATTAATAGTTAAGCATCTAAATAAACAGTTCCTTTATAATTTTAATAATTAACAAACAGTAACACAACGATAAACACAAACCATTCTTACCTTCATGAAAGTTTTATTATGCAGAAATGAAGATAAGAACATTTAATTATTTTTATTTATTTTACCACTATTCAATTCTAATTGCAGACATACAGATTAAGTAAATATGTTTTACAAGTCTATTATTTAAAAGGAAGAGTATAATGAATTAACCATGCCCTACTATGTTAATTAGTTTATCCATTATGAGTTGAATTGTTTAATTAAATAGCTTGAGAATTCTTGCAGAATTAAGAATATAAAATTAAATTCAAACATCCAAACATATAAAAAATTAATTAATTATAATAATCATATAATATTAGAACAAAATCTTTGATGTTATGAGATTTATCATATTACGGGTGAATTATAGATGCGGAACATCCGACAGGTGTACATTACTTCATTGTTGAGCAACTTAAAATCATGGTAATTATCAGTACAGTAGTACAAAGAGAAAATTGTTATTATTACCAAGATTATTAAGATTACGATTATGTAGTAACTGAAGGATAATTATTTTTATACGGTGCTGTATATAAATGTTATTTAAAACCCTTTATAAATTTGGTAATTATTTCATCTATTAATTCAGTTGCTATCCTCAACGTAATATTTTAACTGTTAAAGATTCAAATTAAAATTTTTTAAATTTTAAATTCAATGACAAGATTGGTGAAAGCAAGCGTTTTACATATTAAAAATTTGTGTAAAACTAAAATTTAAACTATTAATTCAAATAATCAAAAATTCGAACATTCTTCGGACATTCATTATCCAAAAAATTAATTATGATAACTGTAGTAATTCCATTGTCTCAAAGAAAGTAAAGAAGATAAAGTTATCCATTTTAAAATGTCGCGAGTTCATAATATTGAGCATAAAGAGCGTAGTTCTTGCCAACTATATTTCAATGCTGTGTTATTTATTGCTTAGATATACTTTTCGCACTATTGTTGATGTTGATTGGCAAGTTCTGGTACAGTTCCCGAACTGTTATGGTTGCCATAGTAATGCGACGATTATGCTACAAAATATGTTCGTTTAACGGTACTAGAACGGTTATAAAATTAAGATTTCAAATTCTTGTAATTGGTTGATGGTTGTCGTTGGCGCAAAAAGTAAAGTGCCTTAGTACAACATGTCATGAAAATTAGTAAGACTCCGTCCTCTGGCTCTCGTTTTTCTAACTTTTTATCAATGTGTTGTAAGGCATTTACCGATCTTGTATTTTCCATTGTCTATTCTCGTGCCGAATGGACTCATTTCGAAATCCTTTTGAACACGGAATATATTATTTTAAAATGTTGGGACCATTAAGAATTAACCTGATTAAACGTCAAAATTATATAGAAAATTGACAATATTTTCATATTCCATTGTAAAAACGTCAGTATTACTAACCATCATAAATTACTTGAATCGATTATATGTTAACACAATTTTAAGCAGATAGATAAAGAATTATAAAAACTCGTTTCATAAGATTTTTGGCACACTGCTGCTTTAGAAAACTCGCTTCTACGAAACTCGTTTGCTAAACTTGGAACTCTTATGATAAAACCATATATGAAACTTGTATTTTAGTATATTATTTCGCAACTAATTTGTTATAATTATGTTATGGTATTTAAACCTAACAGTTTTACTGGCAGCCATCTGCCGTTCAAATTCCACCACTTCTAACCGAAATAGTCATCAAACGTCCACCTTGAAGCTTAATAAATTTGCAAATTGTACAATACCGCCATCTTTTGCTCTGCCGCAAAGCAGATCAATATTTCTACAAGTATTTGTTTCCCAGTGCATCGTTCGACTCAACCATTTTTGGCATAAAATAAAATAAGCCCCTAGTGAGTTAAAACATTTCTTCTTTGACATTCTCTGGTTGCACAAAATTGCCAGAAGAGTAACATGCGCCTAATAAACTCTACACCATATCTAAAACAGCTTATGTATAAAGTCCAAGAGTTTATTCGTACTAATTTAATCATTAAATGTAATCGAAAATGAATTTAGCTCAATGAAAGAATTATAAACTTGAATTCCACTTTTGAACATATATTGATTCACAGTATTAACTCAGACATTTTGCAGAGGGATTCTTTAATCAAATATTGAAACTTTTTGGAATCCACTCAAGAATTAGAAAATAAGTAAACCGTCACATGTGAGGGTTAAGTTCAGTTACTTGACTCAGGTAATTCGAGGATTTAACTTACGATCTCGGCCGAACATGTATACCCACAACTTGGTAAGCTTCCCCTACTAAACTTATAGCATAAGATATTAGTTCCCACAGTTTACAAGATACGTATTTGAAAACTATTTTTCATAGCTTAAGTTTATGGAACAGCAGAATAGTAGGACGTTAATTAATGATACAGAAAACAAAATTACGTTTGGCCAACAATTTATTAAAAACATTTTGATTTATGAAATTATACCTAGAAAAATATTTTTTAGTACTGCATTAATTAATGTTTCGGCGATTATAATAGACTAAGCCTCCATCAGCTTCATTTCTGCAAGAAATATGTTATATTAGAAATCACTACAACTACTACTACTACTACCCATCATGCCATTTCCTTGGCGGGTAAAGCAAAACCCAGTATCAAGCTTCCATCTTCTCAACCACTGCTTGCAACCATGCACCAACTCCCTCTCACTACCACCATCCGTCATCAAAACTCCCAACACTATACAGTATCCTACTATTACCCACCAATCCTACTAGCTCTACTATCACCTATTTTTTGTCCTTACACATTTCTTTTGTTTTCCATTAAATTCATACAACGATTTTGGCAAGCTCTCCTATTCTTACGCTCTTTATTCTCTTTCCTCGTATAATTTCTTCAATCATATTCAGCCATTACCTTCTAGGTCTTCCCCTACCTAATTTTCCATTCATACTTGTCTCATATATTCTCTTGCTTAAGCATCCATTACTCATTCGTTCCACATGTACAAACCATATTAACGCACTCCTTTCGTACAATTCAGGCAATGTCTCCTTCATCTGGTACGTATCCATCACCCATTCATTCCTTACTCTACCACGTCCCGTTTTGCGACATGCAGCTCTTAGGCACCTCATACTTACGGCGTTTATTTTACTCATATGCTTCTTTTGATATACCCAAGTCTCACTGTCATATAAAACAGTTGAAACAAATACACTATTGAACACAGCCTTCTTTGCTTCTATACTTAACTGTTCACTCTTGGTTACTGACCACATGCTGCCAATTATTCGCCTGCCTGCATTCACTCTGTTTTCAGTTTCACTATCTACTCGTCCATCATTCGCAAACATTCGGCCAAGGTAAACAAATTTATCCACTTGCTCAATTATCTCGCGACCCAACATCAACTGACATATTTCCTTTTCACCTTTCCAATTGAAAACCATTACCCTTGTTTTGCCACTATTGATTTTCATATCCATTCTTTCACTCAGTTCTACAAATTTATACAACACTCGTTGCATTTAGCTCATGCTTTTAGCTACTAGTACTGCATTATCTGCATACATCAACACTCTTACATCTTCGCTGTCTATACTTATACCACTCATGTCCTCACATGCACTTCTCGCGCATTTATCCATAAATATATTAAACAACCAAGGAGACATCACACATACTTGTCTCACACCTCGCTCAATTTCAAAGTACTCACTAATCATACCGTTCACTCTCAAGCACGCCCTGCTTCCATCATATATTGCTTTTATTGCATTTAGTAGTTCTCCCTATACACCATACTCCATCAGAGTTGCCCATAACTTGCGTCTATTCACACTATCATACACTTTCTCTAAATCTACAAATGTGCAGTACATTTTCTTATTAACATGCCAAAACTTCTCGGCCATTTACTGCAAACTAAACATTTGATAAACGCACCCAGGCATGAACCCACCCTGTACATCCCATTTCTTCCTTTCAATATTTATGTGAACTCTGTCAATTATAATTCTACCAAACGCCTTCCCAGCTACACTTAATAAACTTATAGCTCTATAATTCTTACATTCCTATCTACCACCTTTGACTTTGTACAGAGGCATGATTGTATCACTCTTCCAGTCCTCTGGGACTCTTGCTAATTGAACACAAACATTAAATAGTTTGCACAACCACTCACATAGTCACATAGTCGCATACAGCGATACTTTAACATTTCGTTTGTAACTTCATCTACTCCACCAGCCTTCCCATTTTTAAGCCTTTTTATTGCATTTCTTACGTCTATGCTTTTATCGTTTTCTTGAATTTTATTTATTCCAGAATTTTCTACATTTACACTTATCCCAATATCGCTGTTGCCATACACACCTTTAAAATATTCTTTCCAACGCAATATCACTTTACTTTCATCCCACTCCATTTTATTCTCGCTATTCCGTATTCAATTTACTCGGTTCCCTATACCCTGCTTTGCATTCAGTACCCACTTCCAAAATAATATTTTATTGCCGTCAAAATCATTCTGCATTCTTACTCCTTCTTTCACCCTCAGACGCTCTTTACTCTCCTTCATAGCTTTCTTTGCACTCTTCTTTTTAATCAGATACGCTTTCAGTAAATCCATTCTGTTCTTTCTCATCTTTGATTCCAATCATTCTCTTATATATTTCTTTCTTCTTATTTACTGCATCTTTCACGGCATCATTCCACCATGCGTTCTTTTTTGACTTTCCAATCGTACTCACTCCGCATACTTTAGTTTCACACTCTATCACGAGTCCTTTCAACCTCTTCCATGCACATTCGATGCCACATTTTTCAATTTCATACTTCTATTCAGATTCTTCTGACAATATTTCCTTCTCTAGGTTTTGTTCTCTCACATTATCCTCCTGCAAGTTTCCACTTTCACTCTAGTCTTCTTCTTATATACTCACTTTCCACCAAGCCCAATTATTGGCATTGCCATAAAATGATCCGTCCCACACCCAGAACCTCTCATGACTCGTGTGTCCTCTACCAATTCACGTAACCTCTCATCATAAACGATTAGATCAATCATGCTTCTAGACTCTCCTCTTTTCCACGTATACAAATGGATATCCTTATGTTTAAAC
>JAHWXV010348476.1:0-13099 GCA_024586415.1 Phrixothrix hirtus
TCAAAATCGCAATAGGTTAGTTTATCAATATACAATGCGCCCGTGTAAAAAGGTATAATCTAAAAAAACGTTTAATTCATCAACCTTCTGCAGAAAACGTAAAACTTCATTCGTGTCTATACATAAATAATAATTGTATTTATTTTTTTTTAAAACTCTAGATCATTTAGAGATGGAATATACTTAAGAAAGGGTATCTTTAACCGCTATAGTCCACAAGATACTTTAATTAATACTTTAATTTTAAATTTTTCAAGAATATAACCGTGCCTTGCGTTAATATTGAAAACCAATTTGATTGGTAAGTTTAGTTTTTAAGTTGTCAATTTCGTACATTCAAATAGATAATATTTTAGTAATTTTTATAAATTTATTTATTCATTTTTAATTTAATACAACCATATTCAAAATTTTCATTTGTGTAGTATTGTTAATATTTTAAATAGTTTTTTGTATAAACATTTCTTTAATGATAAATTGTTACTTATTTGCTCCTTAAATAATACGGACTTAGATAAATTATTGCGTAGTCGTGTCTTATTTAATTGATTTATTATCAGTGTTGGGTCAGACAAGCGGTATGTTTTTTTAAAGGGAGCAACGGCCACACAATAATAGTATTCGGTAGCTTGAGATTTTAATGACACTTTTAGCTTTTACCTGAAGGCTTAACTTAGGTACTTACAACCCTTTTGTCTTTCTGGCACAAATACGACAATGTCAATTTAAAAATGAATTTTTAAATAGGATAATAATTTGAAGGTTAATTATACAACAAAGAAAAATAAAGCAATAAATAAGATTAAGGTTAAATTTGGTTTAAAGTATTAAGTTGTTATCGATGCGATCACTTTTTATAAAGTTTAGAAAAACTGAATTAATTTTGTTAACACTTTGTTAATACTGCTATGAACCAAGTTATTTATGTTTAGCTTAAATAAAGGTTTTCTACCTGCATTTATTGAACTTACGAAGATAAATATTTACGACCTTTGTTTAAGCTAACTTAATTATGTTTCTATTACTAAATAAATTTCAAATGAATGTCCTTTAAACTTAGCTGGTTTACTAATTAAACACTCGCAATTCGCGTTCGCGGCAAATGATAAGTATTCGAGAACTAATCTTTTCGTTGTCTTTTGGCTGATTTTGTCAGGTGATTCAGATGTCCACTCTGAATTTCTTACAACACTCGGTGTAGTTTTATTAATTTCTTTGAATTACGTACTTGAACAAATTCCCCAACTCGTGGTGATTCTATTGTAATTCTTTTACTGCAATGTATTTGCACGGACTTTACTGATTAACTCGTTTATTGATCAATGCACTTAAATAATTATGGCGGATCAGGAAAAGACCTGATTTTACTTGAGTTTATGTTTATATAACTTTCGGGAATTCTCTTGTCCAATGGGGTTGTTTGTTATTTGTCTTTGAACTAAAGCTCGTTTCTGGATTCTCACTTAGGCCGTTTTAAATTTATACGTACGTGTCTTTTTGCGAGTTTCGCTTCTTTAAATTATACTGTCTATGGCGACAGCCACGTAAATTCATATTACCTATCCATCTTTTGCTTTTAAGAAATCTGCCGCTGTTTAACAATTTTACAACTTATTCAAAAGGGTTAAGATTAAATTATGTTTGGTTAAAACACATTATCGATGTTTCAGAATTTTATATATAATTTTGTTTAATTCTTTAGGCATGTTCATGTGAATTATAATTTTGATTATTGATGGTATCAACAAAATATCAATATCCTTGGGCATAGCAAAAGAAAAAAATTTTATTTTATGCGAAGTAAACATGTTATTGTAAACACAAAATTCATTGACTTAAGATGAATTGTTTTGGAGCGTCATATTAAAGACAGATTCGCTTGGCCAACCAAAATACCGTCATGTCAACTAACCATGATCGACGAAATAGAAACTCGTTTGTAGGTTAGAGCAATACATTTTTGTGGACGTTGGAAGTCCTTTGTTGATATCTTTAAGCTATTAGTTTGTGTAGTTTAGGGTTCTGTAAAATACTAGTATCAGGGTTTAGATTACTACTTGATACACGAGCTTCTACTCCCGTTCATTTTTGTTTTGTTTTTAATTTTTTGTTGTATGAACCTAACTTTCTATCTTGTTCCGAAGAATACATATTCTTCTATTACAACCAGGCGAAGTTTGGCCCTATAAGGCGGGGTTCTCGAGAATACGGTTTCCAGAAGTTAGATTTGCGAATTATAATACCGTAATACCTTGATATGGCACTTTTGCTTATTTCAAACTCAGGTTTTGCTAGGCTATACTTTATAATAAGCTTACTTTACTTTTAAGGGATTTCTAATAGTTTTATTTTGAGATCTTGAAAATTAGTTGAAACGGTTTTCGTATATAATCTAAATTCCCTAGCCGTTGTAACTTGTTAGCTTTCGGCACATCGATTGACTTCTAGCTATCCTTTAGATTTGTCCTTGATTTATCACAGTTTTTTGATGCTATTTCTTTGCCTTGGCTTCTTCGTTTGATTTGTATCGCTTGCCTTTTTCCTGCCTTAGGGTCCGAATTGAGATTGCTTTTGCTGGTTTATAATTTTCTATAATAAAGTTCTATGATATACTTACTATAGTGTTAAGGATTAAATGGGAATGCTTAGAATGTTTCTTTTGTATCTTCTACATTGGTGATTTCAATAGTGATCCTGATGTCAAAATTCTTCTCCATCAGTCATATCTAACATTTTGTTTTTAATCGGATTCGATTCTCATGCTCAATATCTCCATTTTTACAACTTACTCTTCAGGGATTCATCTGACTCTTTCCCTGCTTCTTTATTACAGTCCTCGTTATTGGTTTACTATTAGGTTTTCGTATTAGTTTGTAAAAAAATGGGATTTGAAGCATTTCTAATCTCAAACCGTTCCTCCTTTATGAAGCACCTCAATAAATTGTTTTGTTTAAAAGCGTGTGTGCGAACGTGTTTTTACATCACAGTTCCCCCTTCTCACATTTATTAACCCCTTTCGAATATGTTATTTAATAATTTTTTCTGTCCTCCTTCGAAACTACTAGATCATGTTCGACTATTGATTTTTTAAAATGGTCTTTTTTGTAAACTTTCTAATATAAAAAGTAAGCAAGTTTCTGATGGTCCCTTTATAGTTCTTATATCTCTTTTTTATGCTAATACATCTAAATTTAATTATAACCTTTCATGTTGTTTAATTACATTTAGTTTCCTTTGATTCCATCTACCGACACAGATTAATCGCAATCCTTTGAGTTACTTTTGAACACAAGATAGTTTTGGCTTGGAATTTGTTGCATAACTTCGTTGTTTCTTTTCCTTTTGAAAATACTGGAACAAAGTCTGGTAAAATGTAGCTGAAGTGAGGTGTTACTCCAACTTCATTCACTTTTGCAGTCATTCGATTAAGAAGTATCCTACTTTTTGGTTTTTTTAATTTATAGTCTGCCGAACGTGTTTGATTACCATTTACATTTTACTAAGTGTTATATTACTCCTGTTAGTGGATTACCCTAATCTTTCATATAAATGTTTCTCAGCTCGCCAGCCCCTTGAATACGATTTTTTGGGTCCGTATCACCTACATAGATGTCTGGGCAGCTTCTAGTCGAAGATAAATCAAGTCTTTTAATTAACAGATTTAATATACACATACGAGCACTCAAAAGTTTTATGTTCTGAGTTCCAGCAATATTTAAACCTTATGCAATTATTTTATGTACATCGATTTTTGAACTGATAATGAATGTTCACTTTATTTTATTTTATTTCAAAACTTACTTATACTAAATACACATTTGATGTGCGATTTAAACGATTTACTATTTACTTTAATATCTTACCTTTATTGTATGAACTTTTAGCATCTTACAAGACAGCAGTTTTTTATATATAAATTTATTTTTATAAACCTTGAATTATTTACAGAATAAAATTGTCAGCCTGTCAAAACCTGATTTATTCCTATGTACGCCATGGTTAATAATATTACGTTCATAATCGCGTCGCAACTAAGTCACTCTAGTTGGCGTATACGTGTAATAAGCCAGTAATGGGTCATGCGCGTTTACTGAATAAAGAATGGCCAAGAGATTTTTGCTTGCGATTGTTTTAGTCACTTGTTTTGCTAACAAGGGGTCTTTAAGATACCTGTTAATAGAGCTCGTGTCAGTGTGGCTAATGCTTATTTATATGTGTTTCGATCCAATTAGGAATTGTAGAAGTTACAGGTTTTATGCAACAACAGACTGTCAATTAAGGAAGATCTTATAGGGTAGTTTTTGCTTTCCTATCATGTACGGGTACAAGCCTTGCATCGTATGCTGAATCTGTTCGAGAGTATAATTTAAATTATAAGTGTTTCCTAACTTTTTAAGTTTTGCAAACAACAATCGATCGCTGATTACGTTTAATTCTAGTGAATTTAATTCTCTAAGGCTCATTTGCACCATTCTCGCTTAGATCTAAGCTTTAGTTAAATTTTGTAATAGTAATTGTCACCACAATTGTTTCTATCGCAATAAAGCAAAGCTTAATTTAAGCGTGTATGATGCAACTGGCTATAAAGTGTATATGCAGATGCCCAAATATCATGGATTCAAAACACATTCTGCTTTATGGCAAAAACAATGTCCTTGTAAAGAAATGTATTCTACTTTACTAGATAAGACGGTGAAAGGACTACCATCTTTATTTACCAATCGTCATTACGGGAGTAAATAATTAAATTATACATCTTAAAATAACGGAATAATGGGTACGGTATTTTTGCATATCTTTAAATACTAAATTCGAAGCATATATTCATAAAAAAGTAGATTACTCCTTACATCATATTCTGCTGTCATACTAAAATTCCTAATTAAATCTTTCTGTATTAATTATTAACGTTTAGTTGTCTGGAAAATTTATATTCACGTCAAATATCCGATAAAGTCTGTTTACCAACGAGTTTCACCTTCCAAAACCGACCGTTCTTCATCTACACGTTTTGAATAAGAACTTTTTAATTTAAAAACAATGTTAATTATTTTGATACATAAATATAAAAACACCTTATTTAATTAGTAAAATTCGTTAGATGTTAATAATCATCAAAAATAGCTTTACATAATAATTGCTATTAACTTGATCTTAATTAAAAACTGTGAAAAATAGTTTAGAAATCACGTTACAGTACCATATTGTTGGTTTATTTTGTTTTGAGATCTTGTGTTTATCTATTCAAGTTTTAACACCTTCTAGGTACGATTTTCTAAAATTCTTTATTTTCATTTGAATTTCTTCATTTCTTCACTTCTTGTTCTGACCCTTATGATTTACTCTCATCTAACTGATTCAGTTTATACAGAAACGTGATTACCGGGGCTGCGAGTACAAGCTGGTAGAGATATTTTGGGGCTGTTTATGTCAAAATAAGTTTTGTGTGCAGATTGAACATCGGCCACTTAACTTGATTGAGTACTGTCGCAAGATTTTCTCCTAGCACTCAGTTATATCTCATGCGCCGAATTAATCTAAAACTGATTTGCATCAGGAACACTACGACACGTGATACCATTTCAGGGTAGGTTTTAAAAATATGTTCAAAATCATAGGAAACTTACGATTGCAGCTATTTAAGTATAACCCAACGTTCTTCTATTTATTTACTTCGCTACTATTTTAAAAATTGTCAGATTTCTAACTAACTTTTATATAATAACGTATACCTGAAATTAAATCCAAAAATACCTTTACTGTTTGACTGTCATTCATTGGCATCAATTTAAAAGGCGTTATGTCCTATTGAAATTTAGTTACACGTTAAAGTAATTTAGTTTTGCTAATCATCTAACAGTTTTATGTTTCATTTCGTTAGGTTAGTTTAATGACGGAAAACGCCATGAATTAAGTTTTCGTTATTATTTTTAATTCATGTAAAGTTAATTTGTTTATTTATTCATATATAAACAGACAACTAATAACATAGTGCTTAGTATTTGTAAGCAAAGCATTGAAGTTCAAGAACAAGTCATGACCTACATGATTTCGTTTGTCTGCCGGAAGTAGATAATGGTTATCACCTTCAGCATTTGTGTGTTATCAACTAAATGGTAATTAAAAAGTAACAATTAGCAATTTCCCGCTGAATGTTAATTAGATACTTATTTTCGAATACAGTTTGAAATCCGCTGTCTATTTAGCCATCATTACATCTAACTTAATCCATAATTAATTTTCAGATAAACACATAATCAGTTTTTATTGCTTTGTATGGCAATCAATTGTTTAAAGATACCCCGGATAATTATTAACGTAACTTTATATAATTCATTCGGCAATTTAGTAGTTTTACCGCATTTTTTATGTTTATTTTCCGAATTATGAGACAAAGTGTACATAGAGTCGAATTATGCTTGTTTTGAAAATGATATAAATACGAGGAAAGACTTTGAATTTTTAGCAGTCTTTCTTCCCCTTCGAATAGAGAAGGTTAAGAACAAGACTTTTGAGAATCGCTCTGAAAGCAAACCCAATATGGTTACCGTCCGAGACGAAACATTTAATTTAAACATTAGATTAAATATTACAAAACCGTTTAGTATTCGTTATTCCGTAAGGCGTTAATGGAAAACCTGTATTAAAACACGGATCTCAGGTAATTAAAGTTATTAAAGGCGTAAATCAATTTATTTAATTATAAATCATTAACTGAGGAACAGTTCATAACAAATTCACGAAGTTAAGCCCTTTGTCAAACAGCTGTTGCAACACGCATTTATATCGTTTGCAATCAATTAATAAACATTGAATTAAGTTTGACTATTAGTACATCCTTGCCTGAAATTATCACCCCTCGATGATTGAGTAAAATGTCGGGTAAACTAAACCTTTTTCACGATTGGCAAAGCAACGTTGTTGTTCTTCCAGTCGGAATACCGTTCGGCGCCTTCTTTGAAATATGTCGGTTTCCCCCGCGAGCACTAATAATCGTTAAAACCGTTAATAAACGAACAATTAGCACTACCGACATTAACACTAATTAACATAACGGTAAAGTAAAGTAAAACTGTAGACGTAAAGCTGCTTGTAGTTTCAGCCATTTTCGATGAACTGATCAATACGCCGATATCGATTTTTGTTCAATTTAATGCATTCATACGACCTCTGTCGTAATTCAAAATAAAGGGCTATAGTACACTTTTGTTTTGTAAAGGTTGTCAACGAGATTAAAATTAGTTTTGAAATGTTCATTGTACAAAGCTGTTTATCATAAAGAATCTTTATTTATAATATTACAAAATGTAAATATATCAAATCAAAATCTGTACAGAATTTATAACATGCGTTTTTAAAGTATAAATACAATTGGTTAGTAAATAAATCTAATTTTCAAACTGAACTGCATGAATCACCACAAACTTAACAAATAGAGTTTCTACAAGGTAATAATTAAATCCACACACATACAAGAACTGAAATATAGAATTAATTACATAGTAAAGTATTTAATTGAAATGTTCTGATCAGAATTAATCCATGGAAAGTAAATGCAATAATTTTTCACAATTAAATATTCATATTTGTAATTATTCATGGTCTAAACTGTACTGCAGTTTACGATCAAGTGAAATATATAACCTATGTCACATATAAAAGTGCCACACCCCCCCAAATCCAAACCAGTCCTTTTAGATAACACTTTAATTGTAAATATTCGCACATCCCCTTTTACTTAATTGACAAATTAGTTGTAGACAAGTAGAATTTTAATAAAGATTATGCAACCAATACTACACAGCTTGTCACAGTGAGCCAGAAGAAACCTGCATTTTAATCTATAAACCCGGATCCACTTTTCGACTGAAAGCAAATCGAGGCATTGTACGAAAACTTTATACATCAAAGAGAAGGTTTCAATATACCAAAGATCGACCATTACATATTGTAACAAAAATCAGAAACAGTAAATGGAAAATTCTAGAATCATCTAGAATGTTTTCTTTATAATAAAATAGGTGACGTAATGGAAATCACTCATTGCGGTAACCGATACCTGTCAATTAGTTAGTTCAGCAATGAGTCATAGCATTAAAAATTATTACATCATTATTATGACTGTTACGTCCCGTAACAGTGATCTTGGACTTTAAACTTGAGATGGATCTATTTTCGTTGGCGAATGTCGGAATCTGCACTGCGATCCATACTTGCAGCCCTATTTGTTGAAGAAATAGCAGTCCACAGATTTTGTCGCTGGTGGAATTCCATTTGGATCCCAACTGCACACCAGAATATCCACACCAGTGCCACGAAACACTACCTCCAACATGTTACGTACCACGCGCCAATTAAGCTGGTCTAGGCCACAGCCGAGTTTTAGTACCGCTAACTTTCTATTGGCGCCGGCACAAATATGTTTCTTTAAATCCCATAAAACCTTCCACAAGTCTTCATAACGTGGGTTTTGATGAGAATGCTTTCGTCACAAAGTAGTAAATACTTCCCGTACCTTGGCAGTGACGACGTAGTAGCTGACATGCCTTTCCAATTTCTGGCTCTTGTTGCAGTATTTCTTCTACTCCACCATACTTCTTGTTAAACCCAACTGCGATTCCACGGGACATTCGGACGTCTTTAGCGACACAATGAGCCAAGGGGTACTCCTCTGGTACATCAAACAGATTTCTGTACTCCTCAGTGGTAACCCCAAGTCTATCTTTGTGGTGTCCCGAATACGTTGTCATAAAGTCAGTGAAAGATTGTTCTCTGTTTTTGACTCATAGTTCTTCCGCTAAGAAATGGTTCGCCCTTTGCACACATTCTTGCTGTCCAGGTTCTGCATTCCTCCGAGCGTATGGGGCAAAGCGATTCATGTGAACCACTTTGGGCTTTCATCTAGGCAATTTCATAATTCGGTAGATTACATCGTTTATCCTTTACTGGACTTCCATTCGATCGCTGGCAATCTGGAT
Source organism: Phrixothrix hirtus (assembly GCA_024586415.1). Lineage (NCBI taxonomy): Eukaryota > Metazoa > Arthropoda > Insecta > Coleoptera > Phengodidae > Phrixothrix > Phrixothrix hirtus. The sequence goes on from JAHWXV010348476.1 coordinate 8,979, forward strand.
GTTGTAACGAATTCTCTCATGAATAGAATATAGTTTCTTTCGTAGGCTTTTAGCATCCACATTTCCAGCGACCTCCGCCTCTCCAGGCTTACTACCAAACTTCAAATCACACGGTAGTCTTATTTCACGTCCAAACAACACTCTAGCTGAGGCCTCTCCTGTCGTTTCGTGTATGTATGGTCAATATGACATCAGGAACAGATCCAAGTACTTGTCCCAATCTCTTTGATCAGCCGAGACAAGTTTCGGCAAATATTTTACCATTCCATCTGACTGTGAGTGAAGAGAAGTTGTTCTGGTTTTGCGTATTTTCAACAGTTGGCAGAGACTTTGAAACAAGGCTGACTCAAAATTTCTTCCTTGGTCCAAATGTAATTTCAAAGGAATCCCAAAACGGCTAAACAATTCTTTTACCAAGGTCTCGGCTACTGTAACTGCCTCTTGATTAGGTGGAACTTCGGTCCATTTACTAAAATAGTCCATTGAAACCACAATATATTTGTTACCTGCTTCGATTTCTGGAAATGGACAAGCTATATCAAGGAGACTCTTTCTAATGGACTACCAACATTATATTGACGCATCGGTGCTTTTCGCCTCCCTAATGGACCATTCTCATATGCACAATTACACATTTTCGACACCAATCCTTAACATCATCCTTGCAGTTCATCCAATGAAATCTTTCACGGATCTTTTCCAGAGTTTTCTTTACTCCCATATATCCTCCTGATGGACCATAATGCAGCTGTGGTAGAATTTCCAATACTCTGTGCTTCGGAACCACCAACTGCATTCGCGTTTTACTTCCATTATCACTTTTCACGGCTCTTTTCAAAAGGCCGTCATGAACTTGCAAGGAGTCCCATTGGGACTAATATGCTTTAAAAATGGGACTAAATGAGGCCCCTTCCTCCCAACGTAGTCTACGACCTTCATTCTTCCATTTTAATAGCACCTTAAGGTCTGGGTCGTTTTCTTGATCTTGTTTGACATTATCTGGGTTCCAGTCGTCATTATTTAGAGTAGTACCGTTGACAAGGGGATCATCAACTTTTGACTCCAACCAAGTACAATGCTTGCCATCTTCTGTACAAGGCCGTCTTGATAAAGCTTCAGCACTACTATGAATGTTTCCGGCACGATGGTCAATCCATCTCGCTATTTGGCCTTCTGGATTCTTAAACTGCGGGACCCATTTCAATGCTGCGTGATCAGTTCTCAATAAGAAATTTCGCCCATAAAAGTATTTGTAAAAGTGTTTAACAGCCTTTATCATCTCTAGCAATTATGTGCGCGTAACACAATAGTTTCTCTCATGTTTGGACAACACTTTGCTAAAATACCCAATTACTCGTTCTTCTCCATCTTGAATTTGCGATAGCTCTGCATCTATACCGACCTGACTGACATCGGTATCTAAGACAAATGTTCCTTATATTCTAGTGTAACTGAGTATGGGTGCCGTTATCAGAGTTCGTTTAAGTGACTCGAATGACTCCTGGCAGCTACTATTCCATAAATATGGCTGGTCTTCTTCAGTAAGTTTAGTAAGTGGTTTTGGGATGCATAACCCCAAAAAGCTTCTTAATTAATATTTATCTTTCGGCTGTGACCATTCTCGTCCGGATTCGATGTTTTCTGGGACAGCTGCCACGCCTTTTTCAGAGACCACATGACCCAAATATTTCACCTTGTTTTGAAACAAGTTGTACTTTTTCGGACTAAGTTGTAGATGTGCACTTCGTAGGCTTTGAAACACCTCTTCGAGATTTTTCAGGTGTTCGTCGAAGGCCCTTCCAATAACAATGACATCGTCCTAGTATGCTAGACATGTTTGCCAAGGCAATCCTCTCAGGATCAATTCCATTAGCCTTTCAAACGTCGCTGGTGCATTGCACAAGCCAAAAGGAATCACAGTGAACTGCTAGAGACCAGATCCAACAGAGAATGCTATCTTTTCCCGATGTTCAGTTTTCATACTGACTTGCTAATAACCACTTTTCTTGTTTAAAGTCGAAAACCATTTGGAGCTGAAAAGCGTGTCTAAAGTGTTGTCAATTCTGAATAGAGGATATCTATCCTTTTTGGTCACATTATTTAAACGTCGGTAATCCACACAGAATCTGGTGCTACCATATTTCTTCTTAACCACTACAACTGGCGATACCCAAGGACTGCTGGAAGGCTCTATTAGCCCTTCACGGGCCATGTCCTTCATGGTCTGTTCGGCTTCCTCTCGTTTGGATAAAGTCAGCCTCCTTCGTCATTCACATATTGGTTGGGCATCACTGGTATTTATTTTGTGTCACGGCATTTTTTCTTCCCTAGAAACAGTCGTCTGTGGCAAATATATCGGCATATCGTTGTATCAACTGACTTGCTTTAACCTTTTGCTCAGATAATAACCCGTTATCCAAGGATTTGAGTGTGGTATGCAGTTTAGATAAATCCTTTACGGCTAAAGCCTTCCCACTGGCTTTTGTGCTACGTACTACAGATAAGATAGGTGTGAAAGTTCTTAATTCGGTGGCCTTTTTTAGTGTTATTTGGAAGGCACTGACATTCATCAAACGAACAGGTGTTATTTCCTTGGTCTCGATCAACGCTCTTCCCGCTAAAATTCCTCTACCAATACTTAAGTTGCTGGTTTCTAAAATTCCTATACATTCTACCAGGATGTCTCCATCCGGTTGGCCCATAACAATTGTTTCACTGATTGGCGGTAATGTCACTTCTTCGGCTAGGATTATTTTGATTACATGGTCATCCCGTTGATTCATGGGCATCTCTTCATCATCAAGCCGTATGACGTGGTTCTTTAAGTTTAATGCGAAGCCAAACTCAGACATTACATCCATACCCAATATAACAGGACATGCCGTTTTCAATAACAGGTAAATGCTCAACTTGCGTTATATTTGCTTTGGTTGTTTGTTCATGAGGAACTAGTGACGCCTCTTTCTTAGGCATGCTGACTTCATTATTTACGGTAAGAAGAATAAGCCTTTGATGTAGTACGTCACACTTCTTGGTTACTTCCTCATATTTTGTTGACATGTCATTTGTAACGTCCTTTATTTCTTTTGCTAGTTTATTTTGACTTAGTTTAATTTCTTCTTATAATTTATTTTGATTTGCATTAATCAATAACATTTCTTCTATTAATTTTTTGTAATTTCTTCTTTTAAAGCATTTTGTCCAGACTTAATTTCATTTTGTAATTTATTTTGATTGGAATCCATCTCCCTTTTTAATGCATTTTGGCCTGACTTAATCTCATTTTGTAATTTCTTCTTTTAATGCATTCTGGCTTGATTCAGTTTGATCCTGTAGTTTAGTTTGATTGGATTCCATTTTTTCTTGATTGGAATCCATTTTCTCTTATAGCTGTGTGGTAGAAGAAATACTGCAACAAGAGCCAGAAATTGGATAGACATGTCAGCTACTACGTCGTCACCGCCAAGGTACGCGAAGTATTTACTACCTTGTGACGAAAGCATTATCTCATCAGAAGTCACGTTATGAAGACTTGTGGAAGGCGTTATGGGATTTAAAGAAACATATTTGTGCCGGCGCCAGTAGAAAGTTAGCGGTGCCAAAACTCGGCTGTGGCCTAGACCAGCTTAATTGGCGCGTGCTGCGTAACATGTTGGAGGTAGTGTTTCGTGGCACTAGTGTGGAGATTCTGGTTTGCAGTTGGAATCTAAATGGAATTACACCAGCGATACAATCTGTGGACTGCCATTTCTTCAAAAAATGGGGCTGCAAGTATGAATCTCAGTGCAGATTCCGACATTCGCCAACGAAAATAGAAATATCGCAAGTGCAAAGCCCAAGATCACTGTTACGGGTCGTAACAGTCTTAAGGAGAGGGCAGTGTAACAAAAATTAGAAACAGTTAATAGAATGTTCTAGAATCATGTAGAATGTTTTCTTTATAATAAAATAGGTGATGTAATGGCAATGACTCATTGCGGTAAGGGATACCTGTCAATTAGTTAGGTCAGCAATGAGTCATAGCATTACAAATTATTACATCATTATTATGAGTAGGGGGCGGAATATATGCAAAGTGCATATATATGCATTTTTTGCATATTTTGTAAATTTTATAATGA
>JAHWXV010348502.1:0-14510 GCA_024586415.1 Phrixothrix hirtus
ATGTCAAGTATGTTTTAGAAGTCGAATCTTTGATCAAGAAATTTGGACACAAATATTAAGTCCAAAATCATTTGACAGAATTCCTCGGAAGAAAACAAAGTCTTCAAGGCGAAGTTTCATTTGAATAGTTTTTTATTAGGTCGTGTAATAGGCAAGACAGGAAAAATGCACGATTTTTGACGTAATTGAGCTTGTTCGTTGCAAGCACATTGAGTAAATGAAAGTCGACGAATCCCGGGTGATTAATATTGCGGACCCAAGTTACATAACATTCCTTATACCGGTTGCACATATTGAGCCGTACTTTGACTGAAACATTTAACTACAATATTGCCAACGCAGCACTATTTACTAGAATAAAAACGATGACATGTGAAAGTTCACGCAAGTGCACTCGCAGTTCCTTTGATTGCGTACTGTTAGAGCTCGTATTCAGGCCATTTTACGAAACAACACTTTATCCGAATAAGGCAGTGGCCTATAGATTTAAATAGACTTGTTCGCACATTATTTAATCGAATAAGATTAAATTTGTTGTTCAATTCGATAAATGTGCATATCGTCTGAACGGGCAAAACCCTTGGTGCCGGTAAGAACCGTAACCAAGGCGAACACGGGAAAACACGTTAATTGGTCAACGTTTGTTAGCAATGCACAAATGGATCGAGCTTACTTATTTTCGTCTCAGTGTCGGTAAAAGATGCGCTCAACCGCATTAAATCAAAAATAAGTAATTACCAACAATATAACGAATAGCTAACCTGTACAACTGCACAAATCGTTATGGTAAAATAGCGCATAAGGCGGTACATAAATCCTCAACCACTATTTAAAATTACAAACGAACAGACAAACAAGTTAATACAACGCAGACAAATGTGTAATCCAAACAAAAGTAACTAGGTATTAAAATGTAAAAACTGCAATAAATGGTATCTTCGTAATTTTCAATCAGCAACTTAAGCAATTAAAATCCCGATTTAATTAACCGAACTTAGTAATCATGAAGTTTCGAAACAGCCAGGAGCGCCGTACACGCTAGAAAACAAGTCTTTTTCGATTTTCAGTTTAAAGAGTACAGCGAAATAAATACACGAAATGCTGTTGGTAAAATGGTAATTGGTCCGTCGTAAGAACAGGTTTCCAATAATTTACAATGCCCGAGACTAGTGCACGTGTGAATAATTAAACAATATTAATTATTTACAAGATCGGGACCAGTAAACAATATAAGCAGTAGAATTAGTCGCTGAAACATTAAGGCCCGGAGGTTGTAATTCAACACACAGTTACGAGAAACGATTGATTGATAAATGCCAGATTTAAAAACTCCAGGCACCGATAGATTTATCAATCATTTTTTTTAACTATTGGTTGAATTACAGCAGCTAGTTAAGCACGTTTTATGCAATTGTGCCTAAGAAGCCTTATCGCTTTTCTCAAGAATAATTGAAAACAAAATCGATGAAATTTAATAAAAATCAAAATTGATGAGAAAGTAATGATAAATTCGAGAGTTCTTTTATAACATCAGTATTGTAAGCACGAGATGCTGTAATAATTGTTAATGCAAACGTAATAATCCCATGTGATAAAAAACCGTGTTGCCAATTTTTATGTTTAATTGACAAAAAGCACGAAGTCTTCGCACTTATACACATAACTCCCTTGAATTTGTCTTTATTTCTCATTAATGCAAGTTTTATTTCATCAATTTTATTTACAGTTATTCTGAACAAAAGATTGCAACGAGAAGAATACTAAAATAAAACGTACTGAACAACCTTAATACGCACAAAACAATTCTTTACGGCAAAACTGGCGTTCAGAATTAATTACCGATTATTAAAATAGTGTGTGGAATCTAGGTTAGATAGTAACAATTACCAACACAGTTTATCGACGGTGTACGAATTAAAAAATAAAAGGTGAATCTATTACTATTAATAATAGAAGACTTCGCGCAATTGTGATACGTAAATTATTAATACGTACAAATATAATAAATTCCATAGGAATAAAGACAAATGCAAAATATTTGTATTAATTCTTTTGAAACTCAAAAGTTAGGTTTGCTTGTTAAAATTAACAAGTGTAGATTAACGTAAATATGCCATTTTAACATTATTTATATTGTTAAATGTTTATATTATTGCAAGCACGCTGCGTAAATAACTGTAGATTCATTACACAATAATTAAATACAAATTAATCTGCATCATATGCACAAATGATATGATTTTTAAACAAATAATATCGAAATCTGCAATTTTACAATTAAATTTAAATGCATAGTGTATGCGGCATTTGCAGGTGTCAATATTAACAATCATGCGTTCAAATATATCAACGAATTGAAGTTTCGGCTATCATTTAATTAAACAAATAGTTCGATTAGCAATCAAAACAATCTAATAAGCTACACAACGCCGTTGTACGTGAATGCATAATTATTACTTGCTATGTTGGCTAACGTATGGAGAGAACATTTGTAGAATAATGTTTTGACGAATAGTAATCGCCAAATTCTAGTAAAAAATCTAAAGAATCCGAAGGCCTAAGCAAAACGCTTCCCGAAGTCTCTATTTTGTTCATTTGTAATTACGCTAGGATTCCAGTATAAAACGCAACGACTCCAAAGGCTACTATTCTTAAAAAAAATTACCACGTTCCAATTTTTAAAATATAACATACAATCTTATTTCCGTTACCGATTTTGTCGTCTAATCTAAATAAATAATTTCAAAGGCTACTCTGAAGGTTAGTTTCATAAGCAACTCGAAAGAGAGTTGCTCGAGAACGAAACGATCGAACCTTGAAACTGGTTTACCGCTTAAGTTGAGATGTTAGGTAGTTTTACTGTATAAAACGCACAACAATCCAGTCAATGCAAATTGACAGCCCATTTTCAAATTTGAATTACTTATGAAACTTTTGAAGGTTTCTAAAGGTTAGATTAAGTAAAATTTTGCTTTATCGCTTAGTAGCTTAGTAGAAGAAATATTTACGAACTCCAAAGGCTTGCATATTATAAACAACATCCTTATACCCTTTCCTTAAATCGTAAACTTTTAAATATTCTCGGAATACTTGTATCTGAATACTGACCTTGAATCCAAAGGCTAAGGCGCTGTTATTCGTAATAAACTCCAGATTCTAATTTGTGTAACGACGTTATGCCTCGACTATAATTTAGATACAATTTTTAGGTCGATTACTTCGACTTGAAACTTAACCCAAAATCTTTTCGACTCGAATTTATCTTCAATTTTTGATCTAATTAACAAGTAATTGAAATATTCCAAAGGATAGAGCGCGCCTATTTGATTAGCAAAAGAACCAACGTTTCCAAGGGCTAGAACAATGTTATAGAGTATGCGCATTTCTCTCAAATGTAACCGGCGTAAAGCCATATTTGATTAAGAAAACATTCAACGACTCCAAAGGCTATTTTTTCTGAGCACATTTTTAAATGTCTTTAAATTATTAATGGACTAAGAAATTAAAACATTCTGGACTTTGTGAACACAGTACTTACGCAAAGGTAACCTCCAACGGCTTTACGTTTTATCTTCAACTTGCAATTGCGCCAATTATTCTAGTGCGTTTTTGTAGATTTCAAGGAGAAAAGCAATGACTTTTTCTAAAAATTTGACGTGGCTCCTCTACAACTCTTAAATTTAAATTTTACTAAATATTGCATGACCCTTCGCCTATAAAAAATGGAAGCAACTTTGGAAGAGGTCTCAAGGCTTAATAACAAAGTGGTTCAACAGTTTCAAAGGCTATGTCTGACTTTAAATTATTAATGAAATAAGAAATTTTTGAAGTGCAGGCTTTTACGTAAAGATAGCTTCCAAAGGCTAAGATTTGTAAGAGAGGATTATAGGGATGAGGGAGAAGTAACTTTCTCCCTAAAAACTTGAAACCGCTCTTTTCACCCATATCTTACAAATTTTCTTTTACCAAATATTACATGAGCCTTTTGGTATAAAACAAAAGCAACTTTGAAAGAGGCACAAGGCTTGATAACGAAAAGAATCAACAATACCAAAAGCTGTTTATCTAAGAGCCCTTCTTATTGTCTTTAAATCATTAATGGACTAAGAAATTAGAACATTCAATATTGCGTAGACATTGTATTTACGCAAAAATAGCCTCCAAAGGCTAAAATTTGTCTTTACCGTTTATTTTCAATTGTAATTTTTGTCAGCTTTACATAAGAAAAATGATTTCAAACAATGCGTTTGAGAAAAATTTTACGATTTATCCATCCTGTCAGGGAGGATTGTAAGGGGGGGGGGAAGTAACTTTCTCCCTAAAAACTTGATTCCGTCCTTTTCACCCACATCTTACAAATTTCTATTTTACTAAATATTACGTGACTTTAAGGCAATAAAATAGAACCAACTTTGAAAGAGGTTTCAAGGCTTGTAACAAAGCAGCCCAAAGGCTATTTGAATTAGTACTTTTCTCAAATGTCTTTAAATTATTAATGAACTAAGTAGGTTTACAACTTCCCATATTTTGTGAGCAACGTATTTATGTAAAGATAGCCTTTAAAAGCTAAGTTTTGCACTATTATTTGTGTAGGTTTTATCTACAAATCGTAATTGCTGCAACAGTTGTTTTGTTTATGTTAGTAAAATGATTTTCGGCAATGAACTATTTGCCAAAAAGTTTACGTTTTGTCCATCTTTGTAGGGGAGATTTCAGGGAAAAAAGGACTAACTTTTCTTATATGGCATGGTTATTTTTGCAGCTTTTACAAATTTTCATTTACCAAATATTACATGACGCTATTAGTATAAAGCAGAAGCAACTTTGAAAGACGCTTAAGGCTTGATGACGAAAAGGTTCAACACTGCCAAAAACTATTTGTTTAAGTGCCCTTTTTATTGTCACTAAATCATTAATGGACTAAGAAATTAGAATATTCAATATTTTGTAGGATTATATTTAAGCAAAAATACCTCCAAAGGTTAAGATTTGTTTTTACGTTTTAACTCCAAATTGTAATTCTTGTGCATGTTGTTTTTAGGTTATGTAGGAAAAATGACATACGGCAATGAACTCTGGTCAAAAAACTTACGTTTGGCTCATTTAGTAAGGGTGAAAAAACTAAGTTTTTCAAACAATTTAATAGGCTTTTCCCCAAGATCTTACAAAATTGCATTTTGCTAAAATTATGTGACGCTTGTTGTATAAAATAGAAGCCACTTTGAAAAGAAGGCTTAAGGATTGATAATAAAAATGTACAACGTTGAAAGACGCTTAAGGCTCGATAACGAAAATGTTCAACAATGCCAAAGGCTATTTGTTTAAGTGACCCTCTTATTGCCTTTAAATCATTAATGCACTAAGAAATTAGAACATTCAATATCTTGTAAGCATTCTATTTACGCAAAAATAGACTCCAAAGGCTAAGATTTGTTTTTACGTTTTAACTTCATACTGTAATTCTTGTGCGTGTTATTTTTGTGCAGGAAAAATGACATACGGCAATGAAATATGGTCAAAAAACTTACGTTTTGCTCATTTAGCAAGGGTGAAAAAACTAAGTTTTTCCAAAAATTTAATATCCTTTTCCACGAGATCTTACAAAATTGCATTTTTCTAAAATTATGTGACCCTTAATGTATAAAATAGAAGCTACTTTGAAAAGAAGCCTCAAGGATTAAAAACAAAAATGTACAACTTTAACAGACGCTTAAGGCTTGACAACGAAAAGGTTCAACAATGCCAAAGACTATTTGTCTAAGTGCCCCTCTTATTGCCTTTAAATCATTAATGGACTAAGAAATTACAACATTCAATATCTCGTAAGCATTGTATTTACGTAAAAATAGCTACCAAAGGCTAAGATTTGTTTTTACGTTTTAACTTCAAATTATAATTCTTGTGGATGTCATTTTTATGTTATGTAGGAAACACGACATACGGCAATGAACTCTGGTCAAAAAACCTACGCTTCCCTCATTTAGCAAGGGGGAAAAAAATAAGTTTTTCTAGAAATTTAACAGTCTTTTCCACGAGATCTTACAAAATTGCATTTTGCTAAAATTATGTGACTCTTATTGTATAAAATAGAAGCAACTTTGAAAAGAAGCCTTAAGGATTGATTACAAAAATGTACAACTTTGAAAGACGCTTAAGGGTTGACGACGAAAGGTTCAACAATGCCAAAGGATATGTGTCTAAGTGTCCCTCTTATTGCTCTTAAATCATTAATGCACTAAGAAATTAGAACATTCAATATCTTGTAAGCATTGTATTTACGCCAAAATAGCCTCCAGAGGCTAAGAATTGTCTTTACGTTTTAACTTCATTTCTAATTCTTGTGCATGTTATTTTTGTGCAGGAAAAATGACATACGACAATGAACTCTGGTCAAAAAATTTACGTTTCCCTCATTTAGCAAGGGTGAAAAAACTAGGTTTTTCTAGAAATTTAGCAGTCTTTTCCCCGAGATTTTACAAAATTGCATTTTGCTAAAGTTATGTGACTCTTATTGTATAAAATAGAAGCAACTTTGAAAAGAAGCCTTAAGGATTGATTACAAAAATATACAACTCTGAAAGACGCTTAAGGCTTGACTACGAAAATGTTCAACAATGCCAAAGGATATTTGTCTAAATTCCCTTTTATTGCCTTTAAATCATGAATGCACTAAGAAATTAGATCATTCAATATCTTGTAAGATTGTATTTACGCAAAAATAGCTTCCAAAGGCTAAGGTATGTTTTTACGTTTTAACCTCAAATTTAATTCTTGTGCATGTTATTTTTATGCTATGTAGGAAAAATGACATACGGCAATGAACTCTGGTCAAAACACTTACGTTTCCCTCATTCAGCAAGGATGAAAAAACCAAGTTTTTCTAGAAATTTAACAGTCTTTTCCACGAGATCTTACAAAATTGTATTTTGCTACAATTATGTGACTCTTATTGTATAAAATAGAAGCAACTTTGAAAAGAAGCCTTAAGGATTCATTACAAAATGTACAACTTTGAAAGACGCTTAAGGCTTGATGACGAAAAGGTTCAAAAAAACCAAATGCTATTTGTTTAAGTGTCCCTCTTATTGCCTTTAAATCATTAATGGACTAAGAAATTGGAACACTCAATATCTTGTAAGCATTGTATTTACGCAAAAATAGCCTCCAAAGGCTAAGATTTGTGTTTACGTTTTAACTACAAATTCTAATTCTTGTGTATGTCATTTTTATGCTATGTAGGAAAAACGACATACGGCAATGAACTCAGGTCAAAAAACTTACGTTTCCCTCATTTAGCAAGGGTGAAAAAACTAAGTTTTTCTAGAAATTTAACAGTGTTTTCCGCGAGATCTTACAAAATTGCATTGTGCTAAACTTATGTGACTCTTATTGTATAAAATAGAAACAAGCAACTTTGAAAAGAACCCTTAAGGATTGATTACAAAAATCTACAACTTTGAAAGACGCTCAAGGCTTGACAACGAAAAGGTTCAACAATGCCAAAGGCTTTTTGTCTAAGTGCCCTTTTTATTGTCTTTAAATCATTAATGGACTAAGAAATTAGAACATTCAATATTTTGTAAGCATTGTATTTACGCAAAAATAGCCTCCAAAGGCTAAGATTTCTGTTGACGTTTTAACTTCAAATTGTAAGTCTTGTGCATGTCATTTTTATGCTATGTAGGAAAAACGACATACGACAATGAACTCTGGTCAAAAAACTTACGTTTCCCTCATTTAGGAAGGGTATAAAACTAAGTTTTTCTAAAAATTTAGTAGTCTTTTCCCCGAGATCTTACAAAATTGCATTTTGCTAAAATTATGTGACTCTTATTGTATAAAATAGAAGCAACTTTGAGAAGAAGCCTTAAGGATTAATTACAAAAATGTACAACTTTGAAAGACGTTTAAGGCTTAATGACGAAAAGGTTCAACAATGCCAAAGACTATTTGTCTAAGTGTCCCTTTTATTGTCTTTAAATCATTAATGGATTAAGAAATTAGAACATTCAATATCTTGTAAGCATTGTATGTACGCAAAAATAGCCTCCAAAGGCTAACATCTGTCTTTATGTTTTAACTTCATATTCTAATTCTTGTACACGTTATTTTTGTTATGTCGGAAAGATGACAAACGGCAATGAACTCTGGTCAAAAAACTTACGTTTCGCTCATATAGTAAAGGTGAAAAAACCAAGTTTTTCTAAAAATTTAAAAGCTTTTCACCGAGATCTTACGAAATTGCATGTTGCTAAAATTATGTGACTCTTATTGTATAAAATAGAAGCAACTTTGAAAAGAAGCCTTCAGGATTGATTACAAAAATGTACAACCTTGAAAGACGCTTAAGGCTGAAGACGAAAATGTTCAATAATGCCAAAGGCTATTTGTCTAAGTGCCTCTCTTATTGCTCTTAAAACATTAATGCACTACGAAATTAGAACATTCAATATCTTGTAAGCATTGTATTTACGCAAAAATAGCCTCCAAAGGCTAAGATTTGTCTTTACGTTTTAATTTCATATTCTAATTCTTGTGCATGTCATTTTTATGCTATGTAGGAAAACTAACATACGGCAATGAACTCTGGTCAAAAAACTTACGTTTCCCTCATTTAGCAAGGGTGAAAAAACTAAGTTTTTCTGGAAATTTAACAGTCTTTTCGCCGAGATCTTACAACATTGCATTTTGCTAAAATTATGTGACCCTTAATGCATAAAATAGAAGCTACTTTGAAGAGAACTCTCAAGGATTAATAACAAAAATGTACATCTTTAACAGACGCTTAAGGCTTGACGACGAAAAGGTTCAACAATGCCAAAGACTATTTGTCTAAGTGCCCCTCTTATTGCGTTTAAATCATTAATGGACTAAGAAATTAGAACATTCAATATCTTGTAAGTTTTGTATTTACGCAAAATAGCCTCTAAAGGCTAATACTTGTCTTTACGCTTTAACTTCAAATTATAATTCTTGTGCATGTTATTTTTATGCTATGTAGGACAAATGATTACGGCAATAAACTCAGCTCAAAAAACTTACGTTTCCCTTATTTAGCAAGGCTGAAAAAACTAAGTCTTTCTAGAAATTTAAGTCTTTTCCCCGAGATCTTACAAAATTGCAATTTGCTAAAATTATGTGACTCTTATTTTATAAAATAAAAGCAACTTTGAAAAGAATCCTTAAGGATTGATTACAAAAATGTACAACTTTGAAAGATGCTTAAGGCTTGACAACTAAAAGGTTCAACAATGCCAAAGGCTCTTTGTCTAAGTGCCCTTTTTAATGTCTTTAAATTATTAATGGACTAAGAAATTAGAACATTCAATATTTTGTAAACATAGTATTTACGCAAAAATAGCCTCCAAAGGCTAAGATTTTTTTTTACGTATTAACTTCAAATTGTAATTCTTGTGCATGTTTTTTTTATGTTATGTAGGACAAATGATATACGGCAATGAACTCTGGTCAAAAAACTTACGTTTCGCTCATTTAGCAAAGGTGAAAAAACTAAGTTTTTCTAAAAATTTAATAGCCTTTTCCACGAGATTTTACAAAATTGCATTTTGCTAAAATTATGCGACTCTTATTGTATAAAATAGAAGCAACTTTTAAAAGAAACCTTAAGGACTGATTACAAAATTGTACAACTTTGAGAGGCGCTTAAGGCTTGACGACGAAAAGGTTCAACAATGCCAAAGACTATTTGTCTAAGTGCCCCTCTTATTGCATTTAAATCATTAATGGACTAAGAAATTAGAATATTCAATATCTTGTAAGTTTTGTATTTACGCAAAATAGCCTCTTAAGGCTAATACTTGTCTTTACGTTTTAACTTCATATTGTAATTCTTGTGCATGTTATTTTTGTGCAGGAAAAATGACATACGGCAATGAACTATGGTCAAAAAACTTACGTTTAGCAAGGGTGAAAAAACTAAGTTTTTCTAGAAATTTAAGTCTTTTCCCCAAGATCTTACAAAATTGCATTTTGCTAAAATTATGTAACCCTTATTGTATAAAATAGAAGCAACTTTGAAAAGAAGCCTTAAGGATTGATTACAAAAATGTACAACTTTGAAAGACGCTTAAGGCTAACGACCAAAAGGTTCAACAATGCCAAAAGCTATTTGTCTAAGTGACCCTCTTTTGTCCTTAAATCTTTAATAGACGAAGAAATTAGAACATTCAATATCTTGTAAGCATTGTATTTACTCAAAAATAGCCTCCAAATGCTAAGTTTTGTGTTTATGTTTTAACTTCAAATTGTAATTCTTGTGCATGTCATTTTTATGCTATGTAGGAAAAATGATATAGGGCAATGAACTCTGGTCAAAAAACTTACGTTTCCCTTATTTAGCAAAGGTGAAAAAAGTAACTTTTCCCAGAAATTTGACAGTATTTTCCCCAAGATCTTACAAAATCGCATTTTAGTAAAATTATGTGACCCTTTGTGTATAAAATAGAAGCAACTTTAAAATAGCCTTTAAGGATTGATAACAAAAATGTACACCGGTTCCAAAGGCTAGGATAATAATATGCATTTTGGAAGATGTAAATGGGTTTATAGTTCCAAAGGCTTAAAACATTTCTGAACCTGCTAAACAACTTTTTCTATCCTTTGTAGTGAATAATAACGGTATTCGATATTTATTTTTGCATACAATTCTACGTTCGCAGACTTCGTCCCAAAACATAATAGGAGCCGACTTGAAGTTTCAATAAAAAGAATATGCGATGACGTAAACGTCTAGTCAGAGTTCTCTTCTTTCGTGGAAATTTTATAATTAGACATTTTGAATAAAAAGTGCGTTGCACGTCCTTACGTGCCTCCTCACGCTACGCCACTGCTGACAAAATATTCAAACTTTATGGAGGGAAATTTTGATTAATCCTACGTCAAGCGCCTTTTCAAATAATATATCTAAAATTCTCTCTCTCCTAAGAAAAAAACAAATACGTCTCTGTTTAATTATAAATTATGAATAAACAAACGACGTTTGAAACAGGTTTTGAAACTAGTTTAACCGACCGTAGACTATGCACAAGTTACGTACGGGGCGAGGAGAAGAGCGAAAGATATAAACTAGTCGATTGTTAGCGCCTGCGCAGACATTCTGAAGCGAAATCGGCCCAAGTGCACTAGGTTTGTGGGTCAATGAAGAGGAGACCCAAACGTGTAATCGACGTAATAATGTTATTATAGATAAATACACGTGATAACCGCGTTATCTAACAATAGAAAGTCGACTTTTACTTTGTTTTGATGCTGCACCGTTGCACATCTGCAGGAAGAAAATAACCTTCATTTTTTTACGTTTCGTTGCCGTCATGTTTGGATTTGAGCCAATATCTGCATACCTCTTCCATAGGGCGTTGTTTATTCTTAGCAAATATCGTTATTATGTTTCTTTGTTTTACATGGCGCGGCGCGGCGCGGCGCGGCGCGGAGCTCAAAAGGATAAATTTGTCTAAATTTTCTTGGCAGTAATTTAAACTAAAACTTCCTACGAAATGTTTTTCGTAAAAACGTACACGAATAAAAATTGAAAGGATCGCGCCTTCTTCGAAGATTATTTATACTAAGAAAGGTGCAACGTCGCTATTAAAGTTCAGACACCAAAAACGTTAGTTTCAACATTCTGATTTTAAATAATTACTCAGAGAAAAACATAATTACGCTTACACTGTACGACATTAATTATTTATAATTGCAAAATGTACCTCTTAAAATTTATTGTTAATTCTAAAAGTCAACAAATGACGTCAGTTTGCCGTATTAAATTATAATTTAAAAAAAAGTTAAGTCACTGTTCTGTGTTGGTATAATCAATTATTCACTCTAGAACAGAGAACAATGGATTTTTACAGCGTCCATTTTTTAGAGAAAAACTGCTACATGACGTCACAAACGTAGCTTTTACATATTTTTCAATTCGCAAGTTATTTGAAAAAGATTTTGAAATAACCAAAAACTAGTTGATGAACTCGTAGCAATAATTAATCATCCATCCACAATTACATTTCGTAATTATCTAAAACGTCAAAGTTAATCCAATATTGCATAAAAATTAAAATTACAAAATAATTGTAAAAAATGCCTTCAGTTACTTTAAAGAAGCGTGCCTGCTGTACATAAAGCAAGGAAATATTAATTTTAGTAATAAAGTATCTGTATCTTTATAAATTTAAACACTTAGACCAAAGTAGGCACGATTTGTAACGTGAGAACTGGCCAAACAATTCAAATGCCATTGGTTGTTACCGAAATTTACCATGAAAATCCGAGTATTTCCGACATGAGACACAATCTCATAAAACACCTCAACACGCCAATCAAGTCACCGTTAGCGAAGTGTTTTATCAGTGAATTAGATCCGCCGCAAACAACGTTGTATAAAAGTAAATTAATAATTTAATTTATAATCAGTCATAGGTGGCCGCATTGCGAGACTGCTTAACTCATCGATTAATTACAAGAGACTTATTAATCGCGAGAGCTAGAACCGATAGATCAAGCGCTACATGCATAATTAATATTCATTAATATTCAAGAAAACCTTTCATCGAAGAATAGGGCTAACCTGGTGTGCGAATTCTCTACAAGTCATAAATAACTGTGTTAAAACCCTTCGTTCAAATGGTTAAGATTCATTACTATACAAAGATAATTAATACGGCGGAAGTACGTAATGATTTAGTCAGCACGATAGGTTTTACGCTTTTTTCTTTATCGTGCCGAAATCAAAAGTGTACGACCGCTTTCTTTACAGCAAAGTTTAACGTTCTTAAAGTCAAGGTTTACATTTAATTGAATTTAACATATATGTAAGTGCTATAATTCGATGGATAAATTCAAATCTTCTACCGGCTTAACTAAAATTATTATAAAAATCAAAAACGTACAATAAATATCTTTAAGACTATTATTCACATATGTCGGTTTAACAGGTCACATTTATAAAATTTACATTCGACGCCCGAATTTTATTCTTAAGTTAATGATACAAATTAATAAGCATCATCAGTAGCTTTAAAACGTTCTAAATTGAAAATTGCACAACTCTAATTTTTAACAGTTTTATGGTGTGAGACAACACACGGCTTTCTCTTACGTATATGTATAGATATGATTAAATTATTATTTACATTTATTTTGGGAACGATAATTATAACGGTCACCCACGCGAAACACTGCTTAACTCCGGGGATTTTCCTTAATAATTCGCTTTAACGAATTTTCTCAAAGAAACTGATTAATTTGGGTATAAGTCTAAGAATTGTAGTAAGTTTTAAAAAAATCGCTAAAGCCGTTTTCGAGAAAATCGCAAAAAACCTAAAAATCGTAAGAATGAAGTAGCACTTCCGGTCATTCGATTTTAACAAAATTCTACTAGAACATGCCATAAAGGTAGTAAACTCAAATATAAAGTTTGACTTTTGTACGTTTAGTTTCCGAGCTCCATTGGCCACATACGTACACAAACACAGGCACGCACTCACACCTACGTACGCACTTACGCTCATGCATGTACGCGCACAATTTCTAAAAATCTGCTTTCGAACTCGAGAACCCCGAGAACGTGTATTTCCGGTAAAAACTGGACATCGAAAATTTTGACTGGTAAGAGAAAGTAACAAGTACTGGAGTACATTTTTGTTTAATATGTAACGATTATTGTTTGTCAAAATTGTAATTTCTTTAAATGTAGAATTTACGTAAGCTTACTCCTTCATTTAGTTGTTAATTTTATTTATTTATTTATTTGACTAAAATGAAGAACCATGGGTAAATCTCTAAATTTAAGAAGAAATACTCAATTCAAAATGCCAGTCAGAGGTTTGTAATAAACCATAAATATGTTGCACGAGTTAAATGAAACTCGAAACAAGACGCCCCAAAAAAGTAAATAAAAATACTGTACCTTGACATTTCAGTATAATTTGAAATTAATTAATTTTAAACCTCGACTTCAAGAAAGTTGAACCTTGTTGTAACGATTATTGTTTGCCAAAATTGTAATTTCTTTAAATGTAGAATTTACGTAAGCTTACTCCTTCATTTAGTTGTTAATTTTATTTATTTATTTGACTAAAATGAAAATTTAAGAAGAATTGCTCAATTCAAAATCCCAGTCAGAGGATTGTAATAAAGCATAAATACGCTGCACGAGTTAAATGAAACTCGAAATAAGATGCCCCAAAAAAGTAAATAAAAATACTGTACCTTGACATTTCAGTATAATTTGAAATTAATTAACTTTAAACCTTGATTTCAAAAAAATTGAACCTTGTTGTAACGATTATTGTTTATCAAAATTGTAATTTCTTTAGGCGTAGAATTTACTTAAGCTTACTGTTCCATTTAGTTGTTAATTTTATTTATTTGACTAAAATGAAGAACCATGGGAAAATCTCCAAATTTAAGAAGAATTACTCAATTCAAAATCCCAGTCAGAGGTTTGTAATAAAGCATAAATATGCTGCACGAGTTAAATGAAACTCGTAACA
>JAHWXV010348527.1:0-14233 GCA_024586415.1 Phrixothrix hirtus
CTTTTCCGGACATGGGTCCCTATACTCAAATGTTTTCTACTGTTGCACTGAATAACCCCTAGAAGTTTGATCCCATAGTTCTGAAACACGCTGTATATAGGAAGTCATAATATAATTATTGTTCTAAGCATCCTCAAAATTATATGCACTCTTACAGTGCAAAAAAACGTTAATGACCAGATTTAGTTCCGCAACGACACTAGAGCGAAATTATAATTCTATTACAAACAAGAAACTAGCTTGCAAATGGAAAAATATTTTGGGTTGTTTACGGGGCGTGCCTAAAACAATCGAGGACGATTTAGTCAAAGCAACATAAGCTATCACGGTCTACCTGAAAAAAAAGCGGTAGCCAACATCCGCCTATACCGCTTTTATAAGTGAAGCTGTTAAAAGAATACTCTGACCTACTAAAGAGGGTGTACAAGCTAAAGAAAGTGCTATTGCTAAATATATCCGGGGAATTGCCAAATGTCAAGAATATCATTGTACCAGGTGGTTCAAATTTAATTCAAGGGTGGCTAAGAATCTGCAAGAGTAATAAAAAATCTGATATACGAGTCCAGGGCTCGATTTTCTTAAAAATAACAACGGAGCAAACCGTATCCTTCTATCTCTTTCCATTTTCGAGATACAGGACGAGTTTCAATTTTCGACCAAAGTTATACGGCTATTGTTCTCAGTTGTATTTATAGCTATTAAAAAACGGCGTTAACAGTCTACAGGCACTTTTTACGATATGTTTAATGCCGTAAAGAAAATTCTATATATTGTTTTTAGTTTCTAGATATGTATCGAAGTTGGGTTTTTAAATGGAACACGCTGTATATTTTGACTAAAATGGAAAGAACATCCACAAGTCTTTCTATAATTGATATTTATTTGCTTCTTGTCCTTTGTGATTCATCGATTTCTCAAATAATAAGTATAGTTCATTTATACTAGGCTGGGCAAACAAAAGGTGGTCTGACAGTTTAAGACTGTTGCCAGTTTTAGTTCGATAACATCGAGAAACTTTGATCTCTATGTGTTAGTTATTGGTTTAAAAACAAAGTGGTTCGTTTTTCTAACGAAGACACATATAATTTATTAAAATGTTTTATTCTAAGAAATTAAAACGCAAATTTGGCAAAAGATTTCTATTATCAATTCTAAGTAATAATATTTTTTTTAAGTAATATATTGATTTTTCGATTTAAATTAACCATTTTAATTTAAGATATCCTGAAAAATATCAACCGAGCGCCAAAAAAAAAAAAAAAAAATTAAAATCTTGTACTAAGTCCAGAAGCAAAACTTACAATAAACTAAATAGAGAAGAGGAAGAAAATACTATTTTGCAACTTGTTACTCGAAATCCAAATACATCATCTAGGCAAATTCAAAAAAACAACGTTCTACAGATTCTTAAACAACATAAGTTTCGACCTTATGTAATACGATCCAATCAGTATCTTTATCCAGAAGATTTAAATAGACGACTACAATTTTGCAACCGGTATTAATGCATGCTACCTGAATCCCAATTTCCCAGAGTTTGTCATATGGATCGATAAATCTTATATAACCAGTGATGGCATCTTTGATAGTTTTAACAAACATCACTGGTCTGAAAATAATCCACATGGGACTGCTACAAGATAAAGACAGGGGCGGTTTGGTTTCAGTTTCTGGTGTGGTATAATTAATTACCAAGCAATAGGTCCTC
The DNA here is from genome assembly GCA_024586415.1 of Phrixothrix hirtus. NCBI lineage: Eukaryota > Metazoa > Arthropoda > Insecta > Coleoptera > Phengodidae > Phrixothrix > Phrixothrix hirtus. The sequence continues at coordinate 1,709 of JAHWXV010348527.1, forward strand.
ACTATTTTAATGGAACTCTTACCTTAATATATTATCATCAAATACTGGAAACCTATATCGAACCGTATTTAGACAACTTGCCCCTAGTCAATTATAGAAGGGTATATTTGCAGCAAGACGGTGCTCCAGCGCATAATGTTATAGTTATTAGAAAATACTTGAACCAATTGTTACCGAAAAAGTGAATTGCTTTTGTTCTGTAATTTCATTTGCTGCATAATATTGATTTTAAGTACAAATAGGCCTATCTTTTGGCCTACCAGGTCTTGCGACATCACGCCATTAGATTTTTGGCTTTGAGAGAAAATGTAGAAGAGTTACGAGAAAGAAAAAGAGTGGTCTTTCAAAGGATCACACCAGTGATGATTCAAAATGCTATTAATAATGTTCAAAAGCAACGTCAATCTTGCATCTCAGCAGAAGGAACACAATTTGAACATCTATGATAATGTAGCACATATTATTCTTTCTGTTAAATTCTGTTCACGTGTAGAATTACCAACACTTCTAAGTGATAGTAGAAATTTTAGCCGAACTTGCATTTTTATTTGAAACTAAAACTGTCAACAGTCTTAAACTGTCAAACCATTTTTGTTTGCTCAGCTTACTACAAATGAACTACACCTATTATTTGAAAAAATCGATAAATCATGAACGACAAGAAGTAAATAAATATCAATTATAGAAAGGCTTCGGGATGCTCTTTCCATTTTAGCCAAAATATTCATGGTGTTTCATTTAAAAAACCCAAATTTGGTACATACCTCGAAACTAAAAAAAATAGATAGAATTTTCTTTACGGCATTAAATATATCTTAAAAACGTGCCAGTAGACTATTAACACCGTCCTTTAATAGCTATAAATATAACTGAGGACAATAGCCATATCGCTTTGATCAAAAATTGAAACTCTCCCTGTATCTCGAAAATGGAAAGAGATAGAAGGGTGTGGTTTGCGACATTGTTATTTTTAAGGAAATCGAGCACTGGACTCGTATATAAGATTTTTTATTACTCCTACAGATTCTTAGGAACCCTTGAAATACCACAAATTTGAACCACTGGTACAGTGCCAGCACCATCGCTACGTGCAGCGCTGCCTTTACATACAAGCCAAACGCGTAAAATCGCATTCTCGCAAAAAACTCAAGCATACGCTGGCAACGTGTGCTAGTTACAAAGCAGACGACATAGGCAATCACGACGTATGGATGGCGGAAAGTGAATCAACAAACCTAAAGACAGAAGCACTCAGATCTTAACGGGTGCTGCAAGAGAAACAGGCAAAGATAAACCATATACTAGTGTAGCTGACAGCTTCACAAAAGGCGAAAAAACGCGGCAATCAAGTGAACGCCCTCAGGTAACCTAGAAAGCATCGCCAGAATTTTGTAGTAGCTGAGATCGGCGATCTCGTCAGCTTTTTTCGACATATTTGCTATATCGTGTTTCTCAATTCATTATATGAATTTGAATATTCAGGTTAACATCCCGGTCTCTCCAATAAACAAAATTTTGCTATCATTACCTGCTCCTTTGACGAACCATTGTCGGGGAGGTTATGTTTTTTTTGATGTATAGGTGACTCGCAATTCCTTTTTGTAATTCTAGCTTCCAAAGGATGTTTTTCTTGACATCTTACAACTGCTCAAATCGAAAACTCTATGATGGCCGTTGGTGATTGGTGGTCTGAGTTCTATGCTACTATAATTTTGTTCTATGCTTGGTATGTTTGCCCAAATTCCATTAACTATCGTTACGCGGCAGAAGACATGTTTACGATATGAATGGTGATTATACCTAAAATGCAGTAGAAGTCTTTCTTAACGCAAATATGATAGTTATGCCATTTATTGCTCCGACTACATTTATAAGTTTTGAATTTTGATATTTGTGTTATTTTAAAATGGTACTTGCTGTTGAATAACTTTCTATACAGATGTAACAAATACGTCGTTTTGGCATATGAGTACATTGCTAACTAATTAGCATTAGTTATTAGATTGATTATGTATTATTATAATTTTACACCGCATTACAAAGTATAATTAAATTGAAGCAGTTACTTAAAAATGTTGTATGTCAGTAGTCACCGCAACCTTGGTAAATATTAATCATTCTTACAAGTAACACTTCTTTGTGCGGCAATTTAGAAGGATACATTTTTGTAGTTACAATTGAATGCTATTTATCTCGATTACTAAGCTTTTAAAATATTTGCATTCCTTACAGCAGTCAAGAATTAAAAATGATTTAATTAGCGTTTCGGGTTTAATCATCAATTAGCATGAATTGAGCACAATCGATGACTCTTTAGCGGAATTTACTTTAAAGAGCGTTTCGTAGGAAACTAATTAATTTTGTATTTTCCTAATTTTCAACGAAATAAGCTTAAATATTTTACAAATTTGTAAATTTTAATTTTTGATTTCAATAGATTTTTCATTGAGTATAATTTCATTATTACAGCTGACACAAGTTATAGCTTATACATTCGGCTTTGTAAATCTATAAAATTAAAGCTTTGAAAAATATTTGTCCCTATTAAATTGCAATGTCTAGCCGTTTTAATTTAATATTTATTCATTATTAATCCTAACGAATCGGTTTTACCTTTTTTTTTAATTGAAAATTACATGAGTATGTAAATAATATCTACGCCTTTCATATAGATCTTTAACAAATGTAGAATCTTTTACAGTGATTTAAATTTACGATTTATAATTTTTATAAATAGAGTGTTCCGGTTTCTCTTCGAAAGTTTTACATATTACTATACTATATTGGTATCAAAACTATGATATTTGTTTATTTGTTTCAGGTTTTGCTTAATGTATGATTTTTACCATATACCCGCTAGACATTTTCAATAAGTTCAAGCATTTGAATGACCGGCACTTATCCTACTATAACTGCCGTCCACGATATATTGAATTTTATGCTACTGGTACTACTTTGAGTTGCCTAAAAGGAAAGCAGGCATTTTACCAATCTGCGCCTGACACTATTGCATTTTTGTGCCACCTATTAGACTTTATTACGTTATAACGAAACATAAATAATATTTTTTGATGTCGTTTGCTTACGGTAATATCGATACGTTTGCATGAACAATAAATGGAGAATTTCGTATGTTTGTTAGATTCTTAAGTTTGTGATATTTCCTTTTGTAGACTTTTAACCAAATTAGTACTCTGCAGAATAATTCTTTTATTTCCCCCAGAACAACCTTTCATCAAATAGTATAAGTTAAATTTAAGAATTACTTCTTTCTTCAGATGCTGTTACTTTTGTAAATCCCAAGTCATTATAATGCTTCATTTTATAACCTCGCTTTTATTTTACATGGCAGTTATTCGTAAACAGTTGTTTAGAATATAAAATTAGATGTATACCTCGTATTACATTTATGTTGATTTCTAATTATCAATTTATGATGGTAAGTAAAGTTAATTAAATATTAATATAAAATTAGTTCATATATGAGTTTTTTTATTTCTTTGCAGAGAAGATTAATTTAGGCGAATAAAGCCTTCCGCTTTGTGGAAAATCGCGGTCTGATTATGACAGGTGTGTTGTTCTCTAAAGTATCCAGTCTGATCAAAAGATTATCTCTGTATGTTACTGGTCGAAACGATCCTCGCAAGGGTTAATTTCTCAGTCAAAAGTAATAAGTTTCATAGTTTTTAAATATAATGCAATAAAGTCAGAAAATTCGTATATTAATTCAACCAATATGACCTTTAAAGATAATTTCCGTTTCTTGAAATGCCATTCTTAACTCAATATAAAAGAATATATCTTATATAAGGACAAAGCAGTTAAAAAAGGAAATGAAGCAAATCTTCAATTATATTTAATTAAAGACTAAACCTTGCAACGCTGACTTTGACAATTATGTTAGTTTTCTATTATTTTGGGAACTTATATTATAGTTGGTTAGGAATTAACGTTGTTTAAGGAATTTAAGCTTGATTTGTGTGACGCCACCGATGTTTGCAGCGAGTGAATGTTATAGTTAACTAGAACATTTAATTTGAATGCTTCTGATATTTATGTTCTATGATTTATTATTTTACGATTTGTTTACATTTGGTTTATTGGGAAGAGTTTTGGTACATATTCTTTAAATAGATTTTTAAATAAATGGATATCCCTTACCACGTAGATTAACCTCGTCCTCACCAGAACGGTAGGAAATAAAAGCAAACTAGAATGTGAGAGCGAAGGGTTACTAGATTCGCACAAACAAAGGGGTGTCCGATTAAAACAGCTTCTTCAGCAGAAGGTAATGAGCTGTTGAATTATCCTAAAGTAAACAAAAATAATTATCTAGATATAATCGTAGAGATAAGAAAGTAATGCTATTGAGCGCCACGCCTTTATGTTCATAAGTAAGTCGCAAAGCAAGATCTGTCAAAGAAAAGATACATTTACGGTGCACCCTGTATATGCTAAAGGCGAAACATATGTAGGTAACACGCAATAGTAATAATAAAATCGAGAGCACGAATCTAAGGATTCACACATATGTTTGAACTATAAGTAGTATCAAATAACTTTTCGATTACACCTGGTAATCTACTATACAAAATAATCAACCTGAAGAAAGAGAAATTTAGGTAGCAAGAAATAATAAGATAACAATTTATTAATGGATTTAAGATAAAGACAGAGACTTCACAAATAAATTAGTGTTTATAAGCAAATGATTATAAATCGTTAAACATTCGAAAATATTGCAAATACGTTTCTTAGTTCAAAATAAAACATTGGAGGTCTCTAGATGTGGTGACAGACAACGTATTCTTACATCTGTCTGGCTGTCCAGTACAATGTTATATCAAAACAGACAACAAGAAATGAATTACAGTAAATTGTTTAAGACTAAATAAAGCTTTTAATTGTATAAACATAACAACTTGCACTATAAATGAACGGAACAAATCTGTAAGCCTATAATTAGCAAAAGGTTCCAGAGGAACGTAAAATTTATTTAAACTGAGAACTAAATGTAATTTTAACAAAAATTTACTATTTAGTTTAGTTGCAACCAAAATAAAAATTATAAATCAAAAGTATATATTTTATTTAAACCAAAAGAGTTCACCCCAACCGTAAGCAAATAACCAGAGTTACCTTTTATTAATTCAAATCATGTGGTTCGTAAGCAAATTGCATTTATTTGATTAAATAACTATCTAATTTTGGCTGACTTAGTATTTGCAGTAGAAGAAAATACAATAGCATTTGTAGTATTTAAATTTTCAACAGTAAAATAATAGAACGTACTTTAAAACTAATAACTTTAAATAACTAAGCAAAAGACAAAAGAAATCAAGATAAAAGAAATCTGGTGTGAGACAACACACAACTTTCTCTTACGCACATAGATATGCCAATAACATCCACAAATGATTAGATTATTGTCTACGTTTGTTTTGGAAACGATAATTGTAACGGTTACCGATCCAAGTTACTGGACAGGCGAAAGGCTGCTTAACTTCGGAAATTTTCTCTGATAACTTTCTTCAACGCATTTTTTCAGAAAAACTGTAAAGTTCACGTAAAGGGGTATTAAATACATAATAACCGTAGCACATTTAAAAATAAAAGTGATAGTTGTTTTCGAGAAAATCGCAAAAAAACTTAAAAATCGCAAAAATAAAGTGGTACTTCTGGTCATTCGATTTTACCTAAATTCTTGAAGTCTCATGTGCAGAAGATAAAAAACTTAAACATACAATTTCATTCATATATCATAGTTAGTTTTTGAGATGTGTGAAATTAATACCCTAAGTACTTCTGGTGACGCTGTTTTCGAAAATTTATCTACTTATTAAATAAAATGAAGTAGCTAACAAATGTACTAAGTTTTAAAAAAATCGTTACAGCCGATTTCAAGAAAATCGCGAAAACGGAAAATATTTAAAATGACAGAAATAAAGTGGAACTTCCAGTTATTTGATTTTAACCAAATTCTTGATTTAGCATACTGATGTCGTTATGGCTACAAATATAAATTTTCATTCAGCTAGGAAGTATAGTTTAATAGTTATTTTATTTTGAGCTAACGGTGAAGGTACTTCCGGTTAGTCAATTTACGGAAAAGTTTCTGAGAAACAGCTTTAACTGTATGAAATTCCATTAAATATCCAAAAATTGAGTAAGTTTTAAAAAAACCATTGGAGCTGATTTCGGGAAAATCGCGAAAGGTGAAAAATTCGGAAAATATCTAACTGTACCATAAATAAAGTTGTACTTCCGGTTATTTGATTTTAGCAAAATTCCTGATTTAGCATAAGAAAGTATTTGGATCTCAAACACCAATTTTCATTTATTTAGAGCTTGCAGTTTCGTAGTTATTTTATTCGTAGCTAATGGTAAGACTACTTGCGATCACTCGTTTTATGGAAATTTTTTCTGAGTAATTGTCTTAATTATACGAAAGCGCACTAAATGCCTAAGAAATGCAATCAATTTTAATAAAATCGTTACAGCCGATTTCGAGAAAATCGCCAAAAACCAAAAAATGACAAGAATAAGTGGCACTTCCGGTTATTGAATTTTCGTCAAATTGTTGTGGCTGCGTGCGAGGGTAGATACAAACTCAAATATAAAATTTTGTTTATCTACGACTTTTTATTTTCGAGATACCTTGTTCACACACGCGCGCTCGCACACACACACATGCACACGCCAATTTTTAAAAACACGATTTTTGGACGCAGGGGACCCGAAAATGTGTATTTACACTAAAATTTCGACATCGAAGATTTTGGATGAAGACAACACTATCTCTATACTACATTTCATAAAGGAGAGAAAGTAATTTACTTGACAGGCCAACTTTTTCCATATAGACGGTGGGTGGTATCTAAAGAAGCAATGCAGTATCAACTAGAGACCAGCATCCAGGTGACATTGCAACTACCATACAGGAGGTTCAAAGCAAGCAAGAGAAACTGGGAGTCCACGTTGGTAGTCTAACGCAAAGAAAGCTCCTTTGAACTCAAAGAGTCCATAAGACAGATCAGGCTGAATTCTTTGGGGCTTATATAGGATAGAAAGCATCCGTGTCCACCAGGTATTTGTCCGTCTTGATACTAATCGGACGTGTAGACGGCAGTTAGATTAAGAAGTTGGAAGAGGGAGAAAAAAAATTATAAATTTAGAAAGACAAAAATTACTTATCACCCGGAAAACAAAGCAAAATATTTATCCCATTTTAATTAATAATGGGTTTCTGAAAGGCACAGAAAGAAGCGGCATTAACCTCACAAAAAATTCGCACTAGTTATTGTAGTTAAACCTAACGATAAAGTGAGGTTTCAAACTACCTTAAGAATACAATAAACAGCGTGCATGACGAATTTCTAATCTCGACCAATTCCTTAAATCACGTATGGCTAAAAACTTGACAATAAAAAGAGGAAAGGGAATAGAATTAAAAAAAGTAATTAGAAGTTAATTATTTAGTAATAATTACGATAAAAAAATCAAAATAATTTACACTAAAAATACCAGGACAACAGGAAGTTAAATATACAACACCAAAGCACGATTTTCTAAAAATTTACAATAACGTTCACTCATGAGCGTAATAGACGGAAGCCCAAGAATATTTTATATAAAATTTAAAATTGTCGCGAAGCTCAAAATTCACCGTGACACCCTATTTCACTAGTTCATTAGTTGGTTTTGTGCTTTCAAAACTCGAATTACATAAGAAGCGAGATATAAACAGTTTTCTGACTCCTTCGATAAATTTGATACACATGGGTTGTAACACAACGTGTGTTTCAATAATTTGAATAGATAGGATAGTAGTGATATGGGACCACTATGAAAATAGTGCACATACGGTTCCAATTGGTCTCGTTTGTGCCCTACTCTTTGAAAGTTTCGTTCGTACTGAGCTGCGTTTGTTTGATTGCTTTGAATGATAGAATTTATATGTTATCTACTGTTTAATTCGTGTCTTGATTCGCGGTAGTCGGCTGCAGAATGGAATCGCAGTTTAGTTCACGGATTGATGGTGTTCTATTCGCGGAATTGGATATTAATTAAATGTTAGTCTATTTGATGTGTATGAATGACAAAGTTGCTAATGTTTACAGTTTAGATCACGGATTGATGTTTTATTTGTGGAACTAGATATTAATTAAATGTTAGTTTGATTGATGGTAGAATTTCTAATTTCTATTGACCTTTTGATTCGCAGCATCATTGTAATAGAATCGCAGCTTAATTCGCTGATTGATCGTATTTAATTCGTGGAATTGGGTTGCTAATTATATAATTGTTTGGTTGATGCGTATAGATGATAGAATTTCTACTTTCATTGGTACTTTGATTCACGCAGAAATACAATCTCAACCTAATTCATGCATTGAATATATCTTATTCAACTAATTGGATGTTAAATTAAATATTTATCTGTTTGACTGATAGTTGTGTGAATGATAGAAATTTAATTATGTTGGTATGTTTGATTTGCAAGCAGCTGTATAAGTAAATAAAAATCATGGTTTAGTCAACCGTTTAGTAGTGTTTTATTTCAAGAATTGTCTTTTAAATTAGATGTTCTACCGGTGAGTTTTAAATAACACAATTTCAACTTATCCAAGCAATATTTGTTTGATTTATTTTATGAATTAAAATTTAGAAATTAAGTGATTCAAATTGTATATGAACTAATAGGATTTATTAAAAGAATGAAATGTATTAATACTGTTTTTTAAATAATTGAATTTAATACAACAATAATTATATAAAAGGAATCAGATTTTAGCCTGACGTTCGTACGTTTGTTTCTCATTTCTACCTATAAATCGGGGTAACATTATAAATTAGTCCTTTGCCTTGCCCCGGCCGAGAGAAATTTTATATACTTCATGTTTCCAATACTAAAACAAAATTTCATCCGACAAAAAATCGAATTCCGTTGGCATGAATATCTATGTTATTATTTATTTGGATAATTCCATTTATTTATAAATTTATTTTGAATAGCAGTATTTTCTACTTACATAAATATTATATAGGTGGGAATATTTGAAACGAGTTTTAGATCGATCAACCGACAACAACTATATTATCTTGCAATGTGGATCCGGAAGGGAAAAAAGGAAATTTTTTATACTCTAAAGATGTGTGTAATTTTAATAAATAATTTACAGATCGCAGTTTGCTTTGTTTTTGAAATATTTACTATTACGGTTTATAAAAATGATAAAGTTTGAGAAAATATTTACAATAGTTTATTTATATAAGGATGTTATATTTTGGTATTTAGATTTTCTGCGCCTATTTGTTAAAAAATTAAAAGGCATAGCTTCGAACTGTTCTTTGAATAATTGAATAATTACTTTATTATCATGATGGTAGACGGCAGCGGGTGGGATCGATGGTTTCTTTTACTAGATTAAATACACAAAATTCTTAGTTTTTGCCGAGGTTTAAATAGAACTTAAAGTGTATTTGTGCTCCAACTATTTTGAATACGTGAAGTTTAAAACTTAGAGAGATATTCAATACATTTGAATAATATCGTGAAAACTAATTGTGCAACATCATCAATTATTCATGAAAATGCAAAATCATAACAATAACAACAATAATAATTATTAGAATAATAATCCAACTGTAACGGGATGCATTCACTTTTTTTACTAAGTGACTCAGATTTACCCATGAAAACACTTCGGTATATTATGGTAATGGTCAGGTTGCGAACTTATAGAAAAGGAAATTTGAGTCTAGTATGATGAGATGGTAATAACAAAAATCAAGAGCAAAGTACTGGCAATTATCGATTTTCCAAAACATTGAAATTGAATTATTCCAAATTCACAACCACACAGCAACCTAACCTCTTATACATTGCCTCTGTCATTTTTTAAATGCAAAACAAATTATCCTTCGTCAAAAACTTGAAACCCGTGATTCGTTTAGCTTGTGTATCTTATATCTTAAAGGGCAAAAACTATCAACGTGAGGATGTTATGTCTATTTTAACTTTTGAAGACGAATGGAAATCATTTGAAATCTAGAAACATATATAAAAATTCGAGACAAAAGCTTGATGTCGAATTTCTCACTAATCTAACTTCATTTGAAAATGAAAATCTTTGCTTGGTTTGCAACACGATGTCGAGGTAAAGAATAGCTATCTACGCAGTAACAGCACAAAATAATTCCATATATGACAAATTTAGTTGCGTATTAACATTTGTGGAATTTGTAAAAATGGGCCTAAAATAATATGTTATAAATTATAAAATGTTATTGCCTAATAAACTGGAATTTTTAACTTATGTACACGAATATGCTATTTGTCGTTGTGTTAAAGACAATTGGTCGCATACTAGAAAATATGTAGAAGCAAATTATAACTTAAACTATGAAATGTGGTCTGAACGTAAGTTGGTCTATTTCACTTGGGCCATAATTGAAAATGATGTAAAATTTTTGCAGAATGCAGCTTTTCAAGAATTTACCACAATACGTGAGCAGCATTTTATAAAAATATTTAGAGGTTTTGTTTTGTCCAGTTACTTTTAATAGAATATATATTTAACTTTGTTTTGTTGCTGTAACAATAAAATGTACATGTAAATAATACGGAATAAAAATAAAAATAATTTCAAAATGTTCTATGTCTTGCTTGAATTTACTCGATCAATCTGTCATGTCGCTCTTGCATCATCTACATTTTTTGCTTGTCAAAACATGTTTGATTGAACTTGTTACAAAGCAAAATGGCTTATATGGCATGTATTTCTTTCAACTTTAGAAGTGGTAGAAGTGCATTTATATTCCAAGAAGTACAAATGAAAATAGACAGCGGCAGAAATAGTAATGTTATTAAACATAACCATTTAAAATTACGAATCCAATGTAACAAACAGTTGAAATTGATTTTCGTAAACAAGTTATTATAGTGTATTTACTATGCTAAAACTTCAACTTTACGATAGATATTCACCTAGTAAAGCGACTTAAACCATTGGTGTTCAACAATTTATGTAAACGTTTAGAAAAGCTTTTGGATATTAAGAAAAACAAAATGTAAATATTTGTATTTAAGTTTCAGATATTTTTTGCGTGTAATAGTAACAGCAATATTTATGAAAATACCTGTTAGCATATTTGGTAAGACACGTACTTTAGCAACAAAGAGGTAACATTTTAATTGTTATTTCTTTGGTTCTGATATAAAAACAGAGGTTATTACATAATGAGGAGCTACGGCATACGAGTAATAACTGTTAAAGAAAAGCAAAACTTGCCAAAGGCTTTGTAAACAAAGTTATCAATAGGATACCGTTACCAATGAATATTCCAGGATGTAGCTATTGCGGTCCTGGAATAAAATCGTAACACCGACTGAAACGAGGAAACGGAGGTGTGAAACTTTTAGATGACAACAATTGCAACAATTTAAGTAACCGACATCAAGCAAATATAATTTTATAATAACATCTTGAAATCAAGTTAAACGAAACGAGGTCTTGAGTTGTGAAAGGTTTTCCGGGCTATCTATAACTAGAGATATGAAAATGAAAGACAAACTCCGTACGGGATTGATTAGTTCTAGCAGCAAATTCCGTCACCATAGCGGGATGTGATACTAGTGGCAACATGCCACAATCGTTGGCGCAGTCGGAGTTGTAAGTCATGCCGTGACATTAAAACGAAAAGAATTAGAAAAAAGGAAGAAAGGTTGTAAAGCTTAAGTTTAATATTCCTAACCAAATAAAAAGTGCACTAATTAAAGCAGGCAGAGGAATTGCTATTTCAGGTCTTGCAGACCAGCCCTGTCAGCTGTTCGTAACACAATTAGTTCTGCTGGTGGAAGAAAGGATGTTAAAGTTCCAGAAATCTTCACCTAAAGTAGGAGGATTTACACAATTAATACCAGTGTTTGCAGGTTTTTCAGCTTTGGGAGCTTTGTAACGTTTATACGATCCGATAGAATAACGCGAAACGCGATTTAAAAAGAATTCCTAAAAATTCTACACATTTTCGCTATATTCTTAAATATAGGAGTGTAATTAAGAAACATTGAATTAAGAACTTGATAAACTGTAAGAAAGTGCAAAGTACCGTGCGCGAGTGCCTTGGTTAAAGTTAAAAATTAGTAATAGAAAAATTAAGTAATTAAAAGCTGCATTAAAAATGCTGTAAAATAATTAAAAAAGATAACGCAACCTGATGCAATTAAATACCACTACCAACCAAACTTTATTCAAGATCGCTGTGATAAGCATTCACAAACAACCGAAATACCGATTTCCGATTATTAAAATAGGAATTAATTAATAAACCATTAATTACAATTATTGCATCATGTTGCGAAATAGAATGCATTAAACACGTGCAGCCGTTATCTGTATCACTTTGATAGCAAACAAAGAAATCCAGTCTAATCAGTATTCCGAGAACAAAGAACGCGAATCAAATTAGTATTCATAGAACAGAGAAGACGAATACCAAATTAGTATAAATAAAGCGATTTTA
>JAHWXV010348634.1:0-10260 GCA_024586415.1 Phrixothrix hirtus
TATTTAAATTTAAACAACTTGAAAAAGAAATTAACGATAGGTAACAATTAAATATACAAAATTAGATGAATATACATAAAATAGCAGCGGGCGCTGACAATACCCTTTTACGTGAACTTAAATCTACGGAGTTAAGCAGTCTTTCGCGTGTCCAATTACTTGGATGGGTGATCGTTACAATTACCGTTTCCAAAATAAACGTAAATAATAATTTAAGTAGAGACACACATCACCAGGCCCTGCCCGGACAGCAGCACCGCCGTCACACGGGCGTATCTAGGTTCGGTGATCTAGTAACCACACTTAAGGTAGAAACATACATAACCGGGACGTGCCCGGACCGGATCAGTGCCGTTACTTAGTGGAAAAATTGCACCATTAAATTAAATTTTTCCACCGAGTAGCGGCACTGCTCCGGTCCGAGCACGTCCCGGTTATGTGCGTTTCTACCTTTATTCGTCTGTGTCTTGGCCTTGCACAATTGGTTGTCCCACACAAAAAAAATTCAAACTTTTATTAAACATTAAACAATAATAATATGATATGCTATTAGGAATTTAGTTTGGCCAAAACATGAAAAATTATTTTGACTTAACTTTTGGCTTCTGAAATGTTGCTGCAATTGTATTCCACAGCTTTTGCTTTGTGCTCCACATTTTTGTATTTTTCATACTCACTTTGTATGCAGAATATCTCTCAATGGCGATACAACTCGTTTAAAAACAGACTCTCATATGTAGCCGTCCCCGGACCGTCACCGTCAAAAAGTAAACGATACTATTCACGCATAGTCATGACACTGTCCGCAGACGGTGTAAGGCATCGCCATGGGTATGTGTAAACGATTCCATTTAATTTAATTGTGCAACTTTTCTACCGAGTGACAGCCATCCTCCGGTCGTGAAACGGTCCGCTGTTGTGTGTCTCTACCCTTAATCATTTGCGGACACCATTTGCATATATACGTAAGAGAAATTCGTGTATCGTCTCTCACCAGATTTTAATATGTACATGGCAAAGCTGAACGTGGTTTGCCGAAAATATCATTAATCTTTCGTTGTGAATATGGCCTTTTAAACAAAGCAGTTGTAATTTTTCGTTCAGGTTGTTGCTTCTTCCATTTTAGAGGCCACAACTGTATTCTATGAAATTTAATATACAACTGTGATGCAATGCATAAAGGATAAATGATGCAGTCATCGTTACTCGTAAGATAACTAACGGAATCTCTCTAAAACACCCTGTGTAATAAGATATAGGCTACTGGACGAATACTTTTGTTTATCATAAAGCATGTCTTTATTTGATATTTTATATTATACAAAAATAATTACCGATAAAATAATTTTTTAGTGTATTATATTAAGTACAAATAAACATTTTTAGATAATGATTCGCATTTTTGGATGCATTGTTTTACAAGGGCATTAGTCAAAATATACGTATTAGATAAAGGTGGAGGAAAACTTTCGTAACTGTATAAGTGTAAATTATATATGTACGGTTTTCAATACCTTTTTTCATTTTTATCACCCTTATGCAAACAGTTGTTACTACATAATTGTAAGTGTACATAGTTTGGTGAAACAATGCAATATGTGTCTAAATTTAAGTTGTAATTATTTGCAAATTTATTTCTCAATGCATTTTTATGGGCCAAAGATGAGTTTCAATTGGAGAAACCTCCTAGATTTATTCTGATCTAAACCGTTTATTTATTTTTCTCAAATCATGCATATTGTCTATAAATAGATTGCATTTAGATAACGTAAAAAAGTTTTAATTTTATAACTGTTTGTCTTTTATAAGTAGGTACCTCTTATTTATTATAAATAATATGTTCTCAAATAATTATTTGTCAACATTTAACCCAGTTTTTTTAAGTGCAGATAGTAATAATCTATTAGAAAAAAAACTTGGTCGAGGTAAATAAATTACTGGTGCCGCTTGAAATTTGATCTTCAAATTTATAAACAAGAATAATTCTATATAAGTATTTACATATTTCTTCCTAGAATTAAACCACAACAAGCAATCATTCATCAACACACAAGATGTTTAATAATTTCGCTATTTCATAACAGAATACAGCATTTTCTTACACAAAGTACATTCCCATGAGTATAGTCTGGTAAAAAGTTGTGGTCAAGTAATTTTACATTGGGTCTGTGCAACTAGTATATACTTAAATAATGCCCTGGCCATCCAAAATTTACAGTTGAAGATTATACAAGTATATTCAAATATCTTAACCAGGTTTATAAAGATTTACTCAATATTGGAGTACAGAAATTTTTAAAATTGATAATGTTAAATTGACTAATCAACAGCTTATATTATCGAAGACAGTAACAAACACGTAATTAAAGGACGATTTTATAAATACGAACTGCAAAAAGTGAAATATCCCGATTCCTATCGTGTGCAGCATGTAATAAGGAGGAAGTAACCGTATGTAATTTATATGCAATGGTTAGGTTTTCCTGCTTCTGAAAATAGTTGGATCATTGTTAGTAACGTAATAATATGATGTAATTTTATCAAGTGCTCTTTTTAAATATTTTGAATTTAGTTTGCATTTAATAGTAAAAGGTAAATAAAAAACACGACAATAATTAACGTAGTTCGTTCAATACAAAGACATACTTCCTAATTACCATTTACCCAATCTATGAATAAATAATATTTACAATCTACTCCATAACATATAAATACAAAATTAGTAGCAAAATCATGTAGGCATCTGTGTAAGAAATAGGAAACAGTACTGTTTTACATAAACTTAAAACGTTCCTTAAGTCACGGTTTGCAATATTTCCACCAACATATCTAAATTACTGTTTGGTATATCTTCATCCCGTTCTGTCCCAACCATCACAAGTAAGAGTTCTTGTGGTACTTGAAATAATAAATTTATTGCATCCTTTAAATGATAGAGCTACTTTATTTCGTATCCTTGTGTACTTATTGTGCAATTGCAATTTAAATAAATCTAGTGTGAGACAATACACAATTTTCTCTTACGTATTATAGATATGCATATAATGTCCACAAATGAATAAAATATTATTTACGTTTATTGTGGAAACGATAACTCCATAACTCCAGGGATTTTCTATGATAACTCGCTTCAGCAATTTTTTACAGAGAAGTCAATGAATTAACGTAAAAAGTCATCAAATACATAATAACTGTAATAAGTTTTAAAACAATGTTATAACAATTTTCGAGAAAATCGGACAAAACATAAAAATCGCAGGGATAACGCAGCACTTCTGCTGTCGTATGTCAGGAAGGTAGAAAACTTGAATATAAAAGTTTCATTTTTCTAGAATGTTTAGTTTTAGAGATATGTTGTTCACATTTAATACTTCAAGGACTTCCAGTTACTCAAATTTCAAAAATTTGCTAGAGAAACCGCTTGATTCGTATAAACAGAATTAAGCATCTAAGAAATTCACTAAGTTTTATAAAAGTCATTGGAACCGATTTCATGGAAATCGCAAAAAACTAAGCATTCGGAAAATATATAAAAATGACAGAAATGAGTGATTTCTTATATAAAATGGTGTTGCGTCAGACATAAATTTCATTAGCTAGGACTTTTAGTTTCATAGTTATTTTATTTAGAGTGTAATGTATTTGACGATGGATGAACCACCTTACCTGATAAAATCCGCTGCTCAAGATGGTCTACGGTAGAGATTTGATGGGTCCTACATTTTTGGTTTATCACGCATTCAAAAAGATTATTCAGATATCTCTGCATTAATTTTTATAAGTCTGTTAAGATTCATATCTCAATAGGAAGTAGAGACAGGAGTTGCATAGGGAATAGATAAAATATAAACCTTATAAATCTTAAATGTAGCAAAGAGTTAAGGTAGACATAAGTTTAAAAAAATGTAAATCAAATATGTACATACAAGTAACCCCTAAAAAAGGGAAATATTCAAAACCAAATTCATAAGTGAAAGATATCATAGTTTAAATATCTAGGTAATATAAAGAACATAGATTGTGAAAGCCTATCAGCACAACACAACAATTAAATTGCAATTCACACCATCAACAAATATTCTGCGTCATTCATTTACGTAATAAACTTACATTATAAATAAAAAACCCCAAAATTAAGATTAACTCTGACAATAAAATAAGAATAACACAGACGGCAAATTATAAATTAAGTTATAAAAATACCTAAAGTGATAAAACCTTAAAAAACAAATTAATTTAAGTAAGATTAAAAAATAACTACTGATGTAATAGAAAATGCATAATTGTTACAAAACAACCAGACAGCAAAAACCAGAACTTTAAATCCACTACGAAGGTCACACAAAATAAATGTATATAAGCAGGTCATGTATAAAAAATAAACGAGTCGTAAATCTGAGATTTTTACTTGATCACTGCGACCCCCTTTCAAGGTCCAAGGCTTATAATTAGGGTGGTCGAGGCTGCCCATCCCCTTGAAAGCATCAAAGCGTCTAGAGGGATTAATTTACATCCCTTGAAAGATCCAAGCCTTTTTTTGGACAACAGAGTAGTTGAGGCTGGCTACTCATTTCAAAGGGTAAGTCCTTTCCTCATAAGGCGCAAAGTGTGGACTAGCTCTGTACCATTAAGAAGTACGGACTACCTCCGTATCAAAGTCAAATGGCATAAACAAAAGAAAATAATATTATAAATAATTGGAATACTCTAAAACTAAAGGTATTAACAGATTAACTAAAGTTAACATGCTAAATATCACATGGGCGCCACTACCTTTTTGGGCATATGAACCCTTGGAAGGCAGAAACTACTGCAATTAAATCGAATATTAAGAATTGTTGTTTTCTTTAAAAAATTATATGGCGATTTAAGCAAGTCAGGGACTTGAGAGTGTTTAAACAGCTAGCTACCGTAATTAGTATGAAAATGTAACGATAATATAAATAAAAAATTGGAAATAAATTTAAATAAGATATTGACAAAAAGTATTTAAGTATTAAATTTAAATTGATAATAAATTTAAATAAGATATCGACAAAAAGTATATTATGATTAAATTTATTTGCAGGTACGGTTGTGTAGATCTAGAAAGATAAACTATAGGTTCTATCGATGTAGGCGTTGACAGGGTCAGGCGCTAAGAGCCACAATGGAAGTAATGAACCTCTTACTTTAAAAGCTTGGCGTATATAATGAAAAGAACTCACTAACCTTCTATAACAGGTTCCAATGCTTTTAGAGTTCTATCAGACTGTTGAAGATTGTAACAATAAGATCCTCAGAGAATATATTATCCCAACAACAATAGAAGCAGGTGAGGTCCAGAGTATTAATTAATAAGGGCCGAATAGCTGTCTTCCAAAAACTGGCCCTGAAGTTTTAATTAATAAGGGCTGATTAACTGTCTACTAAAAACTGGCCGTGGAGTTTTCCCTAAAAGATATATATGAGCCTTTGGGAAATAATATAGGACCAAAACTCACCCTTAGAAGTATATAAGGGATCCAAAAAAACAGAATAAGCACTATAATTACTATAAGAGGTTTATAACAAAATTCAAATGTTAAATTTAAACGTTGATAATCTAACCAGAAATGAATAAAAATGTATCGATCTAAATTTGCAGAAAGGAAGATTAAATTATTAAAAAAATTATCAAACTGCAAAGAAATTATCAGAGGAAAAGAAATTCAAAATAAAAGACAGATGCTACCGCTACCTAATAGTAATTGAGAAGTTTAAACTTTTGTTAGGTAGAAAACTGTCTAAAAATTATTAAAAATAAAAGTTAAGGTGCCACGAGCGAAAGTCTTGCATAAAAATTAAAATGTTACAAGAGTTAACGGTAAAGGTACGTGCAATTACTCGAATTACATAAATTATATTGAGAAATGGTCTGTTCTCTAACAAAGGTCCTTAATTGACTAAAGAATATAGCCAGTTTAATAACAATAGTTATAGCCGATTTTGAGGAAACCTCAAAAAACAAAACATGACAAGAGTAAAGTGGCACATCTGGTATTTGGTTTTAATCAAGTTATTGCGGTTACGTATGCGGATGGTTATAAACTTAAATATAAAATTTTGTTTATTCACGACTTTTTCTTTTCAATATATCCTATTCACACAGACACACACATGCATGCACGTATTCAAGTGCATGCACGCACAAACACACACACACACACAAACACACACAAACACACACACACACACACTACCACACTCCCATACAACCAGTTGCACACGTACACGCAAATCCACACCCACACGCACACAGACATGTCAATTTCTATAATAAAACTTCGACATCGAAAATTTTGGAGAAAAACGATAGTTTCCCTTTTATCTAAATTTCATATAGGATAAGCGAAAGTAAAAAGTACATTCCCCAAAATAGTACAAAATTGTCATTTTTAATTATACGTGTAAAATCTCATGGATTCAAGTTATTCTGTGTAATACGTCTTTTGACTCCTTTAACTTTCTTATCGCGGTTCTTATGCGCAATTACACAATAATCCTTAGCACTTGTGCTATAGAAATACGTTGATGGAATATCTGCATATTGATCCTTCATATTTCCAACAACAGATTCATTTCACTCATTACCGTGTTCCTCAATTAGGAATTGGGTGTATAAAATTCATCTAAATGCTGTTTTATTTCATCACAAATATTATTCACAGAAGTTTCAATTATTAAACTGCCTTTATCTGTGTGTAGCAATCAAACCGCACTGCCATATAAATGTTTTAGAAAATTGTGATAAAAGTCATACATGAATGTTTCCGACAATTCCAAAATCGGAAACCCAATGTAAACGAAATTATGCGAATTTACGTCAGTTACTAGATGCATTTCGTTAACTAAAACGATTCAATAACAAAAACTAAATCGCAAATTTTGCCCATCTAAACCGTGTTTAACTGATTGGTGTTTTTATGTTAATAAAATTGTGCAAGTCTGTAATAATGAAGTACCTACGTAGCTATGATTCAATTAACATGGATTTAAAAACTGTAAAATGAAAAATTAGACTGAGAGAAATAAATCTGTAGGCAAATTAAAATACTTTAACAGTTTTAATTATTTGTAGTTTCGAAAGTAATTTCACAAAAATGATACTAAAGGAATTTGCAATAATGTAGCTGAAATTTTTGAGACAATTTAATTGGAAATTTAGGTAATTAATTAGGTATCCGAAGAAAATGTTAGGGAAAACTGTTTTGAAAGCTTCAAAATGTAAGGTAATTACATTAAGTCTGATCAATAAGATTGTTTTAAAGATATAAACTATTACAATATTCTTCTAGTCGCTTTTGAAACAGAGTATAAAATAATGTTTGATTATTCTAAGTCGAATTGGATAAATATTATGCCATTCCTCTGAAAACTGTTACAAAACCAACTAGAAAAATCTAAAATGTGTCAAAAGTTCATTCGCCTAACAATTTATGTTTTTATTTTACTGCGTTTAAATCCATCTTTTCAATGGACCATACTTCATAGTTACTTACTTATTCACTAAGAAAGAAGAAATTCGTGCAAATGTCAATTTGTTCGGTAGAATTTACGCATCATTCATAAGTCGTGCTCAGTTATGTATTCAAAACAATAGCGATTTATTTGAATATTTTTTGTGAAGATAGTTTAACTGTAAGTTTGTTCCTGCTAAAAATCTTAAAGTGAACAAAAAGCTAAATTTTTATCTCAATTAACGTATTTTATGATAAAATAAGAAAGCAATTTTTTCTCAACAAGTAATTAACCTATAAGACGTTTTGCTTGCCTAAAAAACAGGGTCTAGTCATTAATAATTTAAATAAGGGTGGTATAAAACTAATTTTTATTCATCCATTGTATTAAAAAATGTTTAAAGTATTTTTATTTCAAGTATAGGATGCTGTCACGCAATTTCAGAAATGAAAATCAATGTTTAGGTGTTAAATTTAAAAATGTCAATAAATAATTGCTTAAGCTGTCTTTACATTTAAAGACATTTTCTTAGTACGATGCATGACTAAACTCTATTTTATTATTATCAGTTATTATTACTATTATTATTATTATATTCTTAAAATAATTGTATACGTTATTTGTAAATTCTTTCAATTGTGTAAAAGGGCAATCCCCTTATCCTGTTATTTATTACAATAAAAAAATCTAAATATGCCTGCTACAGTTGTAAAAGTGTATGTTGCTGTAAATTGATATTGTTAGGTAGGTTAGTTATAATTTTATGAATGATTTAACAGTTTTAGTCTGAATACAACCATAGGCGACTCATTGTACATAATTAGAAAAAAAGGGCTTTTTTGTATTCGTATTGCTTTTAATTTTACGCTTATTGGGGTGCCTGTAGGGTCTACTTATAGCCCTTAAAAGGAATATAATATTATCTGAAACAACCTGTATAAAAAATGATCTCCGGCTATTTTCAAAAAAAATAGCGACTTGACCATAAATCAGAAACTATTGCAGGAAATTAAAGCACCGAAATTGGAAATAACCTTATTCAAGCAAATAAATTAGATTTCCGTAATGCTGCACAGCACAACGGTAGGACATGCTAGAACAATAATGCATACTTGCAATATTAAAGATGTAAACGCTAGTAGCATTCCTACAAAAGTGCTAAATAAGCAATATGCTAAAAATAAATACGACAGCAACAAGAATATTGCTTCTACTAGCAATTAAAACAATCTTGAATTTCTTACTTACAACCCCAGTCGAAATCATAATAGTGTGGTAAAACATACTAAGAAGTTAATAAAAATAAATAAACCTACAACAAATAATACTTCATATATTGCATCTATTGATAATAAATCTAACATTTTATCTTAGCAGAGAAAAAGAAACAGCGCAGCTCCAATAAATCCATTATAGGTTCTGCTAAACATCAAACCTTAATAAATCAATAATTAAATATCTTTAAATCTCCAAATTGGAAACGCTACAAAGGTATTCTCCATTTCCTAACAGAAGTGGATTGGAACTTTTTACATAGTAACGTCGATATCAATCAAATCCTAAATAAGTTTATCAGTACAATCTTAAATAATTTCTATCGAAATTTTCCAAATAAAACTATTAAATCATGCATAGGTAATAAAACCGATTACAAAAGCTGGTTCACTCGTGAATTACGTGAAATGCGACAAACTCTTGACTTCTTGGCTGATGTTTATAAATCGCAACCAACGAACGAACGAAATTAAAAGAATATGTGGAACATAATTAATAACTTTAGACCTAAAATTACAAACAATTCTACTCAATATCCTCTGATGAGCGTAATTGACACCTTACAATAGCTGATGAGAACATCATAAATGCATAACTTTTCTCAAATTGTGACCCAATAAAGCTAATGCATAACGTTAAGTATGGTACTCATACATTATCCTTCAGAGAATTAATACTAATAGAAGTTCGAGATGCTTTCTACAATTTAAATAACTTCAAATTACACGATATTTTTGATTTGAATGCTCAGTCATTAAATCAGTTTATAATATTCTAGTCAGCCCTACCATCAAATTATTCAAAATCTGCATAAAAGAATTTATTCTTCCAGAGAGCTTTAATTTAGTAACTATCATCCCAGTATTCAAAAAAGGTGATATCAATGCAGTGCTGCGCCAATATCTGATGCCGCCTGTGTGCAACAAATGTGTGTCGCCCATGCCCATGAAAATTAGTTTTTTTTAAATTGTTAGGTTTTGTGAAATAAAAAAGTAAATAGAAATAAATAATTATTATTTATTATAGCAATATAAAAAATAAATAAAAATACAAAAAATTCTCATTAACAGAAATGGAAAACAAAACTCATATTCATGAAACAATAAAATTTAATGGCGTAATAGAAAATAAAAGGAATCTCTGGCGTAATATTGCAAAAAGCAAAACTTATAAATATACATAATCGCAATAATTTATAAAAAAATCCACTTTTCGTGACTTTAGTTTTGAAATTTTTTTAAAAATCTGGTTAATATCAATTTCATCTAATATGGAGCACTCTATGGAGATGATAGATAAATTTTGACATCCGCTCTTCGCTCATGGTCGATCTTAAATAATTTTTATAAGTGTTAGCTATGAAAAATATTGTTCAGCAGTTGCAACAGATACGGGCACAGTGAGCGGGATGCAAATAGCGATTGTTAAATTTGGGTAAACAGCAGTTAAATCGTTTTAAAATGTAAATTCTAATATTTACTTCATTTTCTAAATCCTTTGACATAG
>JAHWXV010348814.1:0-11292 GCA_024586415.1 Phrixothrix hirtus
AGTACGGTTGACAAGAGGATCTTCAACTTTTGACTCCAACCGCAATCTTTTGTGCAAGGCCGTCTTGATAAAGCGTCAGCATTTTTATGAATTTTCCTGCCCAATGTTCAACTTCAAAATCATATTCTTGTAGTCGTTCAATCCATCTCGCTATTTGCCCTTCTGGATTCATAAACTGCAGGAGCCATTTCAATGCTGCGTGATCAGTTCTCAATAATAAATTTCGTCCAAAAAGGTATCTGTAAAAGTGTTTAACGGCCTTTGTCATCGATAGCAATTCTTTGCGCGTAACACAATGGTTTCCCTCAGGTTTGAACAAAACTTTTCCAAAAAATACAATTACTCGTTCTTCTCCGTCTTGGATTTGCGATAGTACTGCACCGATGTCGACAAAGTTTCCCTCTATTCTAGGGTAACTGAGTATAGGTGCCGTTATCAATGTTCGTTTGAGTGTTTCAAATGACTCCTGGCCGCTATTGCTCCATAAATATGGCTGGTCTTCTTCAGTAAGTTTTGTAAATGGTTTTGCAATGTCTGCAAATCCACGTAAAAATCGACGATTGTAAGTGCATAATCCTAAGAAGCTTCTTAATTCATGTTTATCTTTCGGTTGTGGCCATTCTAGTAAGGACTCAATTTTCGCTGGATCAGCTGCCACAACTTTTTCAGAGACTACATGGCCCAAGTGAATTATTACAATGAGTAATTTGAGGATTACATCATCTATTTTATTCTTAAAAAAGGTGTTGAATGTATCTAGAACCCTCCATCAAATTTCTATTGTTTCTAATTTTCGTTACAGTATGTATTTCAAATTGTGCTATATATTTATAGAATAATTAGTTTTTTGATTGTATTTTTATTTTTGCATTTGGCTGAATAATAATGTTGAATAATTTAGTTAATGTTGGAAAAAATGTTTTATAAATGTCAAAACGCAAATGGGTATTACAAATTTTTAATTGTATTTGTTTTACGGTATTATTTATAAATTAAATTTACGATATAACTATGAAATAAATATCTGTTCAACCACTGGATAAAGTTTTTTTTATTCTCTATTGATATTTCAACTTAATTCATATATTTTTAAATTTTAAGTACGGCGAAGAAGGGTTTGTAACCTAAAATGTTCGTGTATTTAATATCATTTATAAATAACACCATAAAATAACAGCATAAAGTAAGTAGCATTTAGAAATTGGATATATCTATCATTATTTTGATATTTATAAAACCTTTCTTTCTACATTACCTAAATTTACTCGTCATTATTAATAATAAAAAAAATGTATAGTGAAATTTTATCTTGAGTAGGTAAACAATTTTTTATGTCATAGCTATGAACATAAAAAATACATCCGTTTTCTTCTACTATCATTTGTGGTCTTCGCATCTGAATCCTTTAAAGTTAGGGTGAACAAGTCCTGAATCTCGTACTTAAAATTGTTTTCCGCGAAGGTTGTCAGCGATTTAAGAAGGGCGCTCTTGATATAAACGTCCAGTACCTGGGAATATTCGCGGGTATTTATTTCTCAGTTAAAACATGTATGTACCTTGTGCTCACATAATAGATACACGTGCAAGTATTGATGCAGAATCATGTACGGACGTGTACTTATTCGTGGCGGTGAATCCCTTAATAAATACACATTATACGTCAGTCGGTTAGTTATTTCCGCATCCAACATAATAGACTAAGTTAAAAAACAGGGGTGAGCTGAAAACTTTATTTGCAAATATTTCAAAACTTATGCAATTAGACACATGGTTTATAAACATTTTTGTATCTACTGTTAAAGTAATGCCATTTATATCCTGCATATTGAATTATATGTCCTTGCGCTTGCTTTTACACCTCTACATCTTTTTTCAGCATAATTTACTGAACCAAAACTGGTATTTTTGGTAATGAAATAAAAATTTTCCGTAACTGCTATGCATTTTAATACAATTAGGTATAAATTTGGCCGCAGTAGGTATACTTAAACATCCAAGGTTTACGGTACCCTGCATATCTACTAGCTTTCAATTTTATACGTTTACCGGGATAAAACGACCATCTATGTAACATTGTCATCCATGTTTACCAAAAACGAAGAATTAGAAAAAATCTATTCAACAGAATTTATAATCACTCATTTATATGAACTCATAATTGGAAGTTTAGGGGCTGTGATAAATAAACTTAAGTGATAATTCTACGATTAAAGAACTATATCGACAATTGTTTTAAGCTGAAAGTTTTTGTACAATATGTTGACTGCTACTACTAACGCCTTCCTTAACGTGCCGGGCATGACAATCCTGAAAAGGAAACCAATCTAACCTTGTTTACCATACCTTATGCTAACGTTCCTTAAGCTTACTCAGCTCTCTGGTTGCTTATGTATTGTTATCGCTCTATTTGCTAAAGTTCAATTTTGATCACTTGCCTCTCTTTGTGAAATCGTATAACACGGTTTACCATTACAAATTTATGTCAGTACAGATAACCCCGAGGAACTCCTATAATCTGGTATATATATAAACCTCAAATGTAGTG
This sequence comes from Phrixothrix hirtus, assembly GCA_024586415.1. Taxonomy (NCBI): domain Eukaryota; kingdom Metazoa; phylum Arthropoda; class Insecta; order Coleoptera; family Phengodidae; genus Phrixothrix; species Phrixothrix hirtus. The sequence continues at coordinate 2,546 of JAHWXV010348814.1, forward strand.
ACTGCAATTCAGTTTATGTTGGGATGACGTCGCGCATAATCCGTACCAGAGCATCTGAACATGTTCGAAACATCAAAAATTAATAATTCGGGTAGGGAGCACTTACATTTTGCCGAGAATATTTTTACCACTGGGCATAGTTTTAACAATGATAATAAAGTTGAAGTTCTAAACAAGGAACACAATTGACACATCTTGAAATTGAAAGCAAAATTACAGATACATATACATAATAGTAACAAAGATCTCAATCTACTTAATGATGCCATAAGTCAACTTCCTATCATTGCTAGCAAGATACTACATCTTTGCCAGTTACTGCTTTATCATTTTTAACTATAATTACTTGTTCTTTTCTTAAATTGTTTAAATTGGTATTGATTTATACTTTTACTATCTTAATAAAGTTGTGCTTAAACAACTCTTAGTCGATAATTTTAGGCTGAGTTATGTTTTTAGGTGTTAGTTTAAATTTATTATTCGAATCATCCTATATCGTTATATAATTATTTAATTTTTAATTCTTATTTATCTCTAATAAACTTCACCACCTTAATATTTTATAACATTTTTAACGTTTATTATGGCTACTGTTTTGCTTTTATATTTAAATTAGTTTTTGATCTTGCGATAATTTTTGTTAAATTGATCGCGACACCATACTTGCCGTTTCTATAGATTATATTTTGGCTCATTTAATGTTTTAATAGTATTATACGTTCAAGCCTTTTTACATTTTCACTTGTTTCACTTATTTACACAAAAATCCTGTGTCTTGTATTGGATTTTAATTGATTATAATTAATTATATAATATTTGTATTTGAGTATTCTTGTCTCCAGCCTTCTGATGTTTTATATCCTCGATATCTTGCAGATCGTTAAACCTTGACGATGGTTTAATATTAATAGATCAAAATATATGTAGGTTATTTAATTGTATTTTTCAAATTTTTAACGTATGAATATTTAGTTGCAATATACAGGGTGTCTGCGATATAAAACATTATTTAACACACGTGTACCCAAGCCTTTTGTGAACATAAATCTGTAGGAATTTTAAATCTAACTTAAAAAAAATTTTTTGTAAATTTTCGCGTAAAAATCTGTCATGGATACATATCTGCAATGTCCTTTACCATGAGACGTATTTAGAAACAAATATGAATGTTTTTGTTAACGAAATATCATGTTAGCTTTACTATTAGAGCTCGTTCAAACGATACGTACATTTATCGAATCGAAATTTTTATCGTATACTTACGATACGAACACGAGCGTTCACACTTCTATTTCCGTATACGAATAAATATACGAATTCGAATATTTAAACACCAAATATTTTATTGTGCTATCAACGTGATGGTTGACAATGTTATGCTTCTAATGTATTGGTTTCTTTATGGACATAAACAAAAGAGAAAAAACAAAAGCTACTGAGATTTGCTTTAGGGGCTTTTCAAACCCTCATTTGTCAATTAAAAAAAAACGCAGTAAATTTTTTTAATTACTATAGAACACCAATCGCTTCATTTATTGATTTATTGAATAAAATTATAAAAAACAAACTTTAGGGAAAGAGACCTACTTGGTATACTTCTACAGTAATTGAATATTTGAAAGTGATTGAATTACTGCTAAACGGCCTGATCTTGCAGACTCGGGCATTCAATACACAGAAAAAAATTCGCATCATCTGAACACTCTCTATAATATCAATGCGCCACTGTTGTACGGATCGAATGTTTTTCCGAATCGGTGTGTTCGGACGGCAGTAGTAAATTGGAATGACAAAATCAATCGTACAAAATTTTATAACGGATACGAAAAGTGTGAACAAGTCAATTTAAATCTATGAGCCACTGTCTCATTTAGAAAAAGTGTCGTTTCTTAAATTGGTCCGAATACGTACCGTGTGAACGACCCTTAGAGTGATTTTTCGAGTCAAGGTCGCTAGCTGTTTTAATAAAAAGTAGTCGAGCGTATTCCTTTAAATCATTCAAGTTTGCTTATATGCACTAAAACACAATTGCTTATTAATTATAATTATTTACGATTTAATTATTATAAACTTACTTGATAAATACCTTACATTGACATAAGTTTTATTTACATTAATTTGTATGAACATAGTTTTCACAATATAATTTCCGCAAAATTTTAATGAAATTCATTTACATTTAGATGTTAAACTGTTTTTGCAAAATTTAAATTATACACAAAACAAGCGAGTGCAAATATTAATCGTAATGAAGATATTTTTATCAAAAAAATTTAAAATCGACTTTGTAAAAGTGAAAGTTATTTAAAAAAATGTGCCCATATTCAATAATACAATTGTATACATATTAAAAATGATATCTATTAAGTAAAAATCTTGTTTTTATTTTAAAGATTTTATAAACTTGCACTACAACTTTTAAGCAAGAAAATAAAACTTTTCATTTTAAACGGTAATTATTGGGTATTCTTAATAACATCCGGGAACATTCATTAATGAAATCTCATGCGTCATATCGAAAACGCTCGTTCGGCTTCGTCACTGGCTAAATATATGTAGTTGATCAGCCATTTCTTGGCCAATACAGTAGACGAAATTAAAAAGCAAGGGTGGGCTGAAAACTACAATTGCAAGTATTTCGAAAACTATGCAATTTAGACTCATGGTGCATAAACGTTGTTTGTCGTGCATATTAAGATATTTGTTCCTTATATCGAGGACACCCTGTATAAAGGAATAGACATTGATTTAGGAAATTTAAAATTTCATAAGAAAGTACATCAAATACCATTTTTAGTGGTATAGAAGGATATTAAAATAGTCACCTTTAAGCGGTTATTTTTCAATTAAACAATGCTTAGAATGCGTAGCGTAGAGAACCACGTTTTATGTGTTAACTTCATGACCTATTAAATAATAAATGGTTAAAAAGAAAACAAATCAATTCACAGATTAACGAATTTCAATAGGTTAGTAACCTAATAAAATTAAAGCGAAGTAATATGTCGAATTCCGTAAAAACCAACGTTGTCCAGATTTGTACGCTGCAACCCATAGCGCTCCGGGGGATAGCTTGAAATTGTGGATTGGAAAATGCTAAATCAATACCTAGCATAAATCAGAAGGAACGTTTCTGTTACGACGTCCAATTTGCATAATTAAGGAGCTCTAAGATTACGGATCGAAAAATTATGCGCTGTTTAGGTAAGTAAGTGTTTACCCATGCAAGTACTGATTGTAGTCGGTAACACAGAAATTATTCCATTATTATAATTTCATTAAAGTATTTTATCCAAATGTCGCAGAACAATATGTAAGAGCGTGCTAAACTACTGTAAAATACGAAGTGTGCTCGACCAATGCCCATGAAAATCACACTAGCGCTATTGTGCTGGTTTAAATGGGTGGCATCCTTCAAAATAGTCCCCCTCTGACCCCAAGAGCCGCTCCCATTGATTTTTACACTTCTCAAAACATGTCCGAAAATCAATATTTGGAATAGTTTTGAGTATTGAATTAGTTTAAATTGTATTGCCATCACTAAAGCGCTTCATTTGAGTGGTAATTTGAATGTTGAAAGAGACTGATAGTCACAAGGAGCAATATCTGGAGTGTACGGTGTTTGGCTAAGTAACACTATTCCGTGTTTTGTCAAAATATTTGCACGAGAGTCGCCGAATGAGCTTAGGCATGACCATGATGTGGCCGTTTTCTTTTCACTGCATCACATTGATCAACACTTAAAGATAGAATTCTTTATTGACTGTCTAACCTACTGGAGCACCTTGATAGTAAAAAAAAACAACATTCACTTGACATTGCTTCGATTTGCCCTGCTTTCTGTAATCGTGGCCCACATGGATATTTGGAATTTCGTCTCTGCATCGTAGCCGTAAACCCAAGAGTCCTCTTTTAGTGATGATCTTTTGAGCACAATTTCATTATTGCTTACCATCTCTAAATTGTCACGAGCGATTTCCAGGCGAAGATTTTTCTCTTCTATTGTCAACAATTTTGGAATGAATTTTACAGCACTAGGAACCATTCCTAAATTTTCAGCTAAAATTTCTAAAATCGTACTTTTTGGGATATCAAGTTCGCTCTCCACCTTGCGAACAGTCAAATGGCGATCGCTCTCAATCGATGTTTTTGTGCTTGAAGATCAGCTAGAACGAACATCACTGTTAACACATGTCGACCATCTTTGAACCGCCTATACCGTTCTTCTGTTAGCGTGTTGCGCATGGATTGTCTCTAAAAGCCTCTTTCGTTATTTTAGTCGTTTCTGGACACGATTTTCAAGTTTAAAACAAAATTTGATGCAAATTCGTTATTTTCACTGACAACAAAGTGCGATGATGACAAACACTGCATTTTAGATAAACGCGGGTTGCTCACGTATGACAGACAGTCAGTTACATAAGGTTTAATTAACGTTCCTAAAATTCTACAAATGGAGCTCGGAAACCTTGTTGCTAAATTATAGATCCGGACAAACTTTGTATACTCATTAAAATGAACTTTTAACAAATCATGCTTTACTACACAGTTTTAGTTTGATGATGTTTCCAAAAAGTTGTTGATGAATTACACACTTATGATTTCACCGTTTTATTTTAATGTATAATTTTAATCCACATAATTTGTAATAAATTTTGAATATGCCTTTCTTGTTGCCCAATTTATTACATTGTACGGAAATGGGGTTGTTATTTATTTCTGTAGAACACAACACATATTTTAGATTATTTTCTAGTACTTCGTGAGTAGTATTAATAACTTATTCACTATATTTTAAGAAACTCAACTATTGCTTGGTTTGTACAGAATGTTGCCGATTTCACGAAAAACATCAATAGACCTTTTTTAACGTGCTTTTAGATTCTTCGTAATCAATTGAAACTACTCAAAACTCCTCTTTAAATTGTTCTACATGTTTTGTAAAGGATAATTCTAAATGTCACCAACCGATGCGAAAGAAGTAAGTGCTGATTATATTCGTTTTTGGCAACGATATAATCAGACACTGTTACATGATCATTTTTTACACTTTAAGTAGTATTGTTTACTTAGACTGACTCATGCTATTTTATACTGGTTACGTCAATAGGGCGGTATCTAAAGCATGAAACCTTAATCCAAAATGAATTAAGATATTTCTAAAATAGTTTTAGATTTATTAAATAAATATGCTCCATATTTCTCCGATTTTAAAATTCTTAATTATGTTTCTATGTGGCACCGAATACTTTTTAACTATCATGAAAGACATCTTTCAGTATCAATGAATCTTCATTTCAAAGTTTCCATAGTTATTCTAGATAAGAAGCGTACTGTTATGAAAACTCCCATCATATTAGCGTACAGTAGTTTAAAACGTAAAATTCGCAAACTTAAATTCTGCGATTTTTGTTATCGGAATTTTTCTTATTACATATACGTTTCTGTACGTTCTCAGAGTCTTTAATTGTAATAATAACGCCAACTTTGTTTACGCAAAATCTACGTAATAAGCAAGTTCAATCTAATAGAGTTTCCGATTTGCTTCATTACACTAGTGCAGTTCATATCAGTCATTTTTTACAAAAAAAAAGTACAATATTTAGCAGCATTTCTAGTTTTCATACAAATTTTTATAAAAAGAAATATTGCACAATATAAATCGGAAACGCTATAAAACTTCGATGAATGAGCTATTAAATGATATGTGACACGGTTAGCTGTAATTAATCTTAAATGGACTAGCCAATAATGCGTTAAAATAAAATATTACTTGACTGGATCTGGTAATTGCGGAGGTTAGGGGCCTGCAAAAGCTTTCTAAGGTGGTTTCAGACAGATGCTGTTAAAGGAAATGTTATAAACTCAATTCTTAAGAAAGCATTGAGATGTATCTATGCAAATCAGCCATAAAGGAGGCGAAAATTGTCAGGTACGGGGTAATGTTACTAGTTATACGATAATAGAAAAATAAAACATACTGACCGCTAATTTTATTCAAAATTTCTATTTACCAACAAAATTATGAACAATTCAGTAGTCGGCACATACATATTTAAATTATTAACTAATGACCAAAACAGTTTATAAAGCAAACAAATCTTTGAAATCCGATGATAAATGTAATTATATAATAAATGTTTCAAGTTTTACGCCAAAGACTTGTCGAATATACGTGGGTTGTCTAGCGATAATGCATAAAGATACGAAACTTGTGTTGTGTTGAAATTACAAATTTGAGTATTATGCAGAATTTTAAAATCAAATGAGAAGTTTGTAAATATTAGAACTTGCAATTAACGATTTCTATATTCTATATAAATCTATTAAATTTATTTCATAGTTGGAGCTAATGATCATCGATTTACCTATTTTATTGTGTGAACATAAAAGGTAGCCTTATCTCAACCAACGCTACTACGTAATACGATATAAATAAATCCCTAACAAAAGAATTTTACAGTTTAAGTCAAATCAATAAATGATACAATTAATCCAACGAGAAATGACTAAAATAAAGGTTTTAAACGTTTTCAATGCTAGGAAATGTATTAATCGAAACAGCGAGTATTATAAGGAATTGTCGCACTGTTGATTAATAAAAATTTATAAAATAATAACACATAATCCCTTATAACTTTTATGCAGTATTTTATTAACATAAATGATTAATAGTAGCTATATTATACGCCAAACATACTGAAGCTTATTCTTCGAGCGATAGCGAGAGATATAATCTCTCTAGGATTAAAAAGCACATTTTGCACTTTCGAAAAGTTTGAAATTATAAGGGTCGTAGAAAGTAAAATTACATGATTTTGACATCCAAAGTTCATTCGATTTATCAATATATGCTTCACGGCAAATGCTATTTAAAATTTATCTACAAAGCGTTATAGCAACGCTTTGAGCAATATACAATTTTAATTGGTTAATTTTTGTTTTTGCCATGGATTTACTTTGTTTATGCAGGATTTAAAATACTTTAATCCCTTGAGATTAAAAGTGTCACTTTAGTCATGGAAACAAGTGACTAAATGTTGCGTTTTAGACCTGAAAGTGCAAAAGTTTACTTAAATAATTTCTTGTAAGTGCACCAGGAAAACAGTAAAAGTAGCTAAACTAATCTGGAGAAGTGTAAACCATATAAACTAGTAGTTTTCAAAGAAAAAAGTAAGTAGTAAGTTAAACCGATCCGGTATCCCATCGCAAAACAGGTGACTCTAACAAAGACGACTTCTGCCAGGTAGTAACATCTAAAGGAGATTTGTAAATGCAGATCACGCGTTTGTCAAGATAAATGATGGTACGGGAAGTAATAAAATGTTGAACTTTATTGGAAGTGGAAGTTGGCGGAAAACTTAGATTAAAGTTGCTTCCATGGTGCGGCGTGTATTCTTGCGAATACTGCGCCAATACAAAGATTGTTTAATAAAATATCTAAGTAAAAGAAATCACTGAAACAAAAAACCTATTAACAATAATTCGAATTCCCAAAACGAAAAACCTCTTACCATATAAAAATGTAGGTGTTAGTTAAAGCGAAACATAAAAACACAAAAAGGGAAATAAATTGATCATTTCAAATTACAGACCTATATCTGTCTATTTTTTCGAGAATTATAGAAAACGTTTCTGCGAAAGGCTATTATAATTTCTTGCCGTCAAAATATTTTGTCTCCATGTCGATTTGGATTTTGTAAATACATGAAACTCTTGAATGCCTGGTACACACATATCGTTCTCTAGATGTAAAGCAATATGTATTAGGTCTGATGTTTGACTACAGTAACATGTACGACGCAGTAATTCATGAACTCTAGAGAAATTAACCAAGTATGGAGCTAGATTTATTCCACAAGACTGCAGTAAATCGTACTTAACAGATCGAAAGCAGCAAGTAATTTCAAGAAATAATAAAAGTGAAGTAGCAAAGTCAAATATCGTATATATTTCAATCGGTGTTCCACAAGGCAGCACATTAGGTGTCTTATTTTTCATTACCGGTTTCTAAATGATGTTTCTAATTATACAAAAAAAGAAATTATAAATTCAATTGTACATGATACAACCCAAATTATCAGTGTTACTACTATAAGCAGCTTAAGAAATCTAGCCTCAATATGTAGCTCAAATTCCAAAATTTATTGAATCTAACGATTTAGCGTTAAATATGGCAAAAATTCTATGATTAAGTGATATACTAGGAATAATTATACAATTTATTGGCTGAAACAAAAGAATAAAGCTTAAGTCGATCGTCATCTACAAACTTTCTAGGTACTCAATTCGACAGTCAGTTAAACTGGTGCTCTCAAATTTATAAATTGTTAAAAATTCTCAACTAAATACTTGCTGTTTGTAGACAAATAAATTATGCAAATCTGAAAACTGCGTTACGGTATTAGTAGCACACAAAATATTAAACTTTTTTATATTCCAGAAAAGATTTTATGCCTATGTGTTTTAAGTCTAAATTTTACTCTCGAAGTTACCTTTTTAACGATTTAAGGTATTAACCGTTATACAGATATTGCGACGTAATTCCGGAAGTTAGCGTACCAGATGGGACAGATTTGTAACGACGCAATGGCAAGCAGCTCAGAATATGATTTAAATTATAATACACATAATAGGTGTTGTATAGTATCATGCGGCGAGTCGGGTCGTAGGGGGGGAGGTGATAGATGGTTGGTGGCGATTGGGCGTTTAATATTAATAAAAAAAAGGGACACGGGGTTAGTAAC
>JAHWXV010348836.1:0-10867 GCA_024586415.1 Phrixothrix hirtus
GCACTGTAAACAAACTACTTTGTCAATTTCTAAGCCGCCACAGATTTTACAATACAAAATGTCAAATTTTACGAATATGGCAATAACTTATTACACTAGCCACGTATAGTGGTCATTTGTAACAACATAAGAGGCAACTCTCGTATATGAGTCTTTTGCCTTCACTCGTAAAGTAAGATTTTGACCATCCTGTATAGAAAGTGTTCAGATTTGACAATTTAGCGCACATCACGAAGATAATGGCGCCCCAATTTCCCGCTTATGAGTGCCTATGCTGTGTTCAACCGCGTATGTTACTGATGATCCACGACCTTTCTCTACTGTAGCTAAGCTGGCAATGGTTGAATGCACATACTTCATTCCCAGTTTATCCTGTGATGACGTCAACTGACGGTTATTTTACTCAATACTGCAGGGGACACAACTCATTTATGGATTCTTGTTTAGAGTAGTCAAATTTAAATACAATGTAAAGTAATGTTACTTAATTTGAAGGAGCTTAGGTATACTTTAAAGGCCTTACAATGATTTTAATGACTTTATAATCACAAAGCACGCAGCAAGTGAAAATCTATAGTGATAATGAATTAATACGTACTAGCTTAATAGACTAATGCAAGAAGCAGGCTCATTACCAGATAATTAGCATCCACCATGATTGTGAACCTTGTGAGTATTTGGCAAGTTCTGGGTCAGCAGCAGCTTAATCATTTTCATTTTCGCTGTGTATGAAGTTTTTTTTTCTGATGACTATTTCATTCGCCTAAGCATTTATAGGTGACTTAGTTAGTAAAAAGCTATTCCAATTTTGCTTATTCTTGTTCCGTTTACCGACAAGTGTGCCTTCGGAAGAAACGGAATCATAGACTTATATAATTTACATCAGTGAGCGTAGGGAAATCCGTGAAGCGCAATCCACACACACACAAAAGAATTTTCACTTCATATTTGGGCAAGCGTTATAGGTTAAGAATTATTAGAAAATGTTCCTCTGGAAATAAAAGAAAATTCGTGGTTTATGTACATTCCGCTTGTCGTGCCCAAGATCTGTTAAATAAATTTTTTTCCGATAACTAGATGGGCAGGGTAGAAACAATTTCACGGCCTTTACGGTATCCTGACCTAAATCTCTTGATTTTTATTTCCGAAGGCTAAGAGAACGGATCTTTACGAAATGTGCAACAATTCAAAATAATCAAGGTATTTTTGAACGACTGCGGCAGTAGGTTGTACGATGTACGTCAAATGGAGGCCTTAAAAGTTAGATAATAAATATGCATTATCTTTTTGTATTTTGTTTGTTGATTCGTGTTAACCAACGTTAGCATTAATATCCTAAGAACCAAGAATTTTCGGACACATATTAATAGGACAAACATTTTCTTGTTTTGACCTCAGCAAGGTGAATAGGTTAAAATTCTACACAGTGAAATGCAAACGTTTCAGAAAGTAAGCTATGCCTGTAATTGCCATGAAATATAGAACCATTGCTAATTATTTTATAAATTATAAGTACAAGTCAAGATCAAACAATTGAAGAACGCAAAACCTACAATTCGGCAGTTTATACTTTGTATTACTCTCCAGCCTTCGAAGCTACTAAACTTATTTCTCATTTGTAGGTAGTGGAATTTGCTGTATTAATTTTTTCTTAACAAATTTAGTAAACTGTATTGAGAATAATATTATACCCTTATACATTGGTTTTATAAGACTAACATAAAATCAATGCCTTATATATAACAATTATCCGATACTATGCTTACACCGCTCTTTCTTATATCTGAACTGGATGGTAAATAACTATAAAGTCAAAATATTTAATGTTTCATAAAAAAAGCACCTCTATTAAAGCAATCGGAAAATTCAGGCACAAGTGTTAACGATATTAAAAAATTGAATGCAAGGCGTTCAAAGCTATAAAAAATTTATATCCGGAGGAGTTTAAGTTATTAATCTAAATTAAGAAAATCTGCCTTACATAGCACAATGAAATTTGTTGTCTAAATGAACAACGGTTAAATATTTAAACTATCGATTGAAGCATAATTTAATATTTTATTATAAATAAGAAAAATTTACTACTTTTAACCGAAAAACCAATAGGGAAGAAAAAACCTAAAATAGAGCATTAATTTATCTATTTCCCTTTGTTTTAAAATATTGTAGATATATATTATTACTGATAACTTAGATACAAAAGAAGGCACAGGATAATAAAGTCAAAATTGATATACAGTAGCGGTTCCTACACTTATTTTGTCGCAGAACCTTTAGATGATTTTCACATTATCTAACGTGTAGCCTACTACCCATGACGTTATACAGGACACCGCGCTCGTGGAAGTGTAGGCTTATACATTCAACGTTGTCGGGACATTTCACAACATTATTTTGAAAATAGTTAATATTGCATATTTTATTAGAAGGCACGTAATGATTCATCATGTTGAAAACCTATGCTCTTCGATACTGTCATCGTTAAAGAAAAATTACAGACAGTAGGATACCCAAACTTGAATTGACGAATGTAATTATGCATTACTGGCAGATTATATAATAGGTTTTGCCTTCACGTCTTGTCACATTTTCCCCAGATCTTGATTAATCGTCAGATTGATATTTATATTTTCTGTATCAAAATATATCTATACAGACGATTAATTTTGCAAGAAGAACGGTAAAACATGATTAAATAACGAAGTTTAAATTATAAATTATTATATGTATTGAAATATAAATAACCCATGAAAGAATCTCGTAAATAAAACAAAAATACAATTTTAATTAAATATTTTAGAATCAATAAAGAATTCAATATAAAAGATACCATAATAACATATATAACATACTTTCATCACAGGTCAAAAAATGTAAATAAATACAAAAACCGAACAGGTATAGCCATCTAGTGGTAAAAGGTACAATTGAACAGAACTAAAAAATAGAAACCCACTGAATTGTAAATTATTTAAGTTAAACTCAATTGGCCACTTATTGGGCAATAGCATATTGTAAGTTTAAGATAGTTTAGATAGATAGAAAACTATAATGGTTTTTACTAAATTAAGATAGATGGTATTATAAACTTTCAGTAGATTACAATTTAATTCCCAGAAAATTATATTTTATTAACAATTATGATAACAAAAGGACTATAAAAGCCAGCAACACATACAAAACAATCAGAGTCTTCACGACTCTCTCACCTAAACCATATCTTGTCAATTATACATTCCATTAAATTTATTTCCTCGCCATTTGTATTCGTGAACGTAACTTTTCTCGACAACTTCCGCTGTGTTACGCTCATGCAACCCATACTTCTCTGCTAACATTATAAGGACGTTTTCCGATAGTTATAATAGAGAATATGACAATCGTAAAACATATCTAGAGACGTACAACGTCCCTGGGCGTCTTCCGCTACATTGTTAACATTCCTAGAAACCTCTGAAAGGATTATATATATACAACAAATGAACAACTTCCGCTGTTGTGTATATTGCCCCGTAATGATACAAAGTAGAAAAGCATCTTAGATGACTTCTATTTGAATTAATACTTTGTAACCTACAAAAGGCATAACCCATGAAAAAATCCCTTACCATTTATTCCCTTACCTAAATTGTTAATTCACAGATACATTTTGATACTCACATAACTTATGTATGCAAACAAACATAACCTAAAACTTTACAATCACATCTTGTAGCATAGATTTATTATAGAGCACGAAATGAGTGGCAAACTTGATGGTATAGAACCATAGAATTGTACATATTATAACATATGAGAACTGTAAAGTGTAAATAATGAATTTAATAGATAGATAGATAGATATATTGGCCATTTTAGATACAATCATTGTACATATACAAACGTTGTACATATGGCATTGTCAATAAATATAATAAAATATACATGTAATGAGTCCAAATTTGAATAAAAGATATACACATACATGCAGTGAAGAAAACAATTTTTTTTTAAACAGAGATATGTAAATCATTACCAAAATATTCCTTCACCGAATAAAACGCATTACTAGATAACATTTTGAATATCAGTTTTTTAAAGTGATTAATGTTTTCTATTTTTTTCATATCTTAGGGTAAGTAATAGAAGAGCTTTATTCCTATATAATGTGGCTCATTTTCATAAAGTGTCAGTTTATATTTAGGAATCATCAAACCATCACGATGTCGTGTGCTATAATCATGATTTATAGAATTGGAAATAAATGATCCTAAATTTGATTTCACAAATATTAAGACTTCGTATATGGTAGGTACTATTAGCAGCTTTAAGTTTTTGAATACCGTTCTACAAGAAGATCGTTTGGGTAACTAGCCATATTTCGAATGGCTCTTTTTTGTAATTTAAAAACCCGTGAGGTGGAGCTTGACAAACCCCAAAACATTATGCCATATTTTATATGAGATAAGAAACACGCATTATAGTATTTTAACAATACATTTTGACCACAGACTTGTTTTAATCTATAAAAAGCGTAGGAAATAGACGCTAGTTTAATACATATTTTATTGACATGGTTTTCCCAGTTTAATTGTTAGTCTAGATAAATGCCTAAGAATTTTACATATTTGGACAGTAAAATAGGTTTGTTATCAGTATTTATAATGAGATCGTTTTTGATATTGCTAGTATTTACACTAAAATTCAAAAGTACCGTTTTATCTTTGTTCAAGAGTAACTTATTGCTTTGATACCAATTGCATTAACTATAATTTGTGTATTTTCAATTACATCTTCAATTGTATTAGAAATACAGAGTACACTTGTATCATCGGTGTAAGATAATATACTCCAGGACAATTGGTACTGTGTATATCATCGACAAATAAAATAAATAATAGAGGACCTAACACTGATCCTTGTGGTACTCCGTAAAGCAGATTAAGTTCTCCTGATCTTGTGTTGTTGATTTCCACTAGCTGTGTACGTTTTTTCATGTAAGAATGAATCCAATCATGCATTTTCCCCCTAATACCCAAATTATATAATTTTTGCAAAAGTAAAAAAGTGTCAACAAGATCGAACGCTTTACTAAGATCAAGGAAAACCCCTACACATTTATTATCTTTGTCTAAGTTTTCGTAAAGTGCACTTAAATATTGAAGAACTGCAGTGTGTGTAGATCTATCCTTAGTGTATCCTTGCTGGTATGGACTAAGAATTTTATAGTGATTTATAAAATTAGTAATACGAAGATAAGCTACTTTCTCTAGAATTTTTAAAACAGTTGATAGAGAAATAGGACGATAGTTCTGAACATCGTCAGTATTGCCTTTTTTATGTATAGGTGTCACACAGGCATATTATAAATTTTTTGAAAAATTCCAGTATCAAAATATCTATTGATTAAAACTGCTAATGGTAAGGTTAGAAATTTAGCCCCCGCTTTCATAATATTTGCACTAATACCATCGGCTCTAGTAGAATTTGAATTTTTTAGTTTTTTTTATAATATTAAAAATTTTGTTCTCTGTAACGGGACTAACTCTCTTTAGAAAATAAAACGTTTGTTTTTGGGTATTAGATAGTTTTTGATTAAGTTTAAGAGGAATTTCAATGAAAAATTTATTAAAAATATGTACAATGTCTTTTGGATCAGAGATTACCGCGTTATTATATTTATTATATTTTATTTAAAATACATATATAAAAAGAATCATACTTTTATTAAAGATATAATTCGAGTATTAATACCGAATAAAGTATTTTAAATAAAATATAAACAGTATCGATGAATCGTAATGATACACAATTAGACTGGTGAAAAACCTTATAACACCACCTTCGTAACTTAAGGCGGAAGATTATTAATTAAAAATTGAATCCTTGAGATGTTTTATACTATATGAGCTAAAACGGCCGAGCCAGTCAAGCTTATAAAGTCAACTTGACAGAAATTATTGTTCGTCAATCTCTCTAACCGGTATCAAAGTACCAGAGTAGCGTGATATCCTCAGCTGACTGTTCTCGAATACCAAGTTTGACAGACATTAAGGTGGATAGAAGTTGAGTTCACCGAATTGGAGATATGTGGAAATAATCCAGAGATTTTATAACGGAAAAATCTTGTACTACGCCCTAGCGGATGTTAAAAAAGGAAAATCCACTGAATAATTGATTTGCCTTGGCCGACTACAGTGGAAATGGGAGTAGGTCCTATGATTGATAGAAATACGTGAACTGAGAATTCAGGGATTTTGCATAGGGCATTAACATTCCATAATTTGTCGCGAATAATGGTAAAATCGTCTCGTATAACGGCGCCAATTTATCTTTGATCTTTATTTAGTAGCAAAAAGGGGATATTGGAAAGATAAAGAGACCGATCTCCAAGATTTTAGTTAATATGACCCTGTATTAATTCACAAAGGAGTTACGTTCATGGTTACGATGCTCGCCTCTGGATTACTCGTCGTATCAGGTGGACTTACGACGGATACTCACTAGATGTAAAGCTAGTAAAAAACAACTAATTCCTGTAAGAAAGTATAAATTATCACTATGTGGCTAGGTGTAATAAAAGAAAATTGGTTTAACAAAATTAATTATAATGGACATAAATATATTTTATACAGTACTTATGTACAGATTCTCCCACAACTAAATATTAGATTCTATAATAACTACAGTTAGCTCAAGGAGCCCTTGTATCCCTAAGATTAAGTTACGCTAATCATACAAGTAAACAATTGGTCATAAGGACCGAAAATATTATACAAACATGAAACGTTCATAACGATAGTCTTTTTAAATTGCAAATTGAGGTGCTCGTTCGTGAGTTCTACGTGATACGTTAGCCTTGTTCCGTGCGGAACAATTTAGGTTGGGATGAACGTTGATAACATGGTAAATTAACGAAAGAAGTTTTATCACTTACTTGAAGGTCGGAAACCTATAATTTTCTCGATAAACGTGGCTAGTGTAGTAGGCGGCTTTCAGCTAATGGTTTTATCGTATCAGTGGTACAACCCATACAAAATTAACTCTGTTGGTTTTAATTGATAGGAAGTTAGAATCGACCCTTTTTAAAAATTCGCCCTTGGCGTAAACAGACCAAGTGGACACTACTTAACCTTCTTTAACCCGATATCCGGGTACTATTCCACTAGTAATGTATTATCTTATCGACACGCACCACACACGCAATTTTAAGATGGTTATCTCTTGAACGGTACTTGAGAAGTGACTTAATTCTTACTGACAATGTAAGGGGGGAATAAGAGTGGTCCAGGTCTATTTTTAGACTGGAGTTCAAGCGGGGATTGATGAATTTTTGTATATTTAACGAAATATTTCTAATTCTTTGTTGAATAGGAATATATTATTGATGAATTTATAAAGCAAATTATGATGTCCAAATAATATTTGTACTTTACAAATTGGATTTGATTATTATAGCGCGATACTATATTCTGGGTATTTACAAATAAGCGATCAAGTCGTAGGATTTTCAGGCGCGCTTATAAGTTGTGGGAAAATGTCCTAGTAGTAAAGAGCTTTTAAGTTGAAGACCATTGAAAAATATTTCTAAAAATGAACATATGTTTAAATAGGAACCCATAATTAACATTCACTACTATAGCAGATGGACAAATCATTAACAAGAAATGAATAGATTGGATATTCGATATCATAGGATACGATAAAAACAAAAATTTTCGAAAGTAAAATGAAACAATATCGAGCTCTATTTTAGTAGCAAGACCACCATTATTTTACCTTCATCTGCTTCACTGCTCTTGATTTTTTATGCATACTAAAGATATTAGTTATTCGAACGAAAGATGTGTAAATGCAAGGTTAGAAACTTTAGAGTAAAATGAGTGGGTAAACAAATTTGTATACGAAAATCGACGTATAAGACAATTATTAATTTTGAAAATACGGATTCTGTTTCGTATCTTTTCAAAAACTGCAATAACTGTAACGACGGGAAAATCTTAGGATGTAAGAGCGATTTTCGTTCAACCTAGTTTATTTCAATTACTTCACAGCTCGAGCTACAAAAATATCATAAAGAAATATTAATCTTAAATCGATTACTTACTGATGGCATCTGAAATAATCACTGTCAATGCCTAAAATCGATATTTGAGAATTAATTTGGCAAATATGTACTTTATAAATAATTATACATTCATTAATTTACTTACTGCTTAATGTTTTTTATCAACACTAAATAGTAATACTAATTACAGAGTTTACGTGTTATAGATTTTAGGAACATTTAACTGAATATATTGATTGTCATAATATAGTTTTTGCACTTCCAAGAAAAATCTGCATATTTAATAATGCGTTTATAATCTCAAGAATTTAGATTTTGGTTTTGATGACAAGGAATTAAAAATAAATTTAATCCCGCACAAAGTAAATCCATGGCAATACAACAACTCCAATTATCTTTTAATTAAGTATCTCTGCTAAGAATGTTCTTAATAGGAATGCAACCAATAGTAATTAACTGACGTAAATGCTTAAGTTAGAACTTAGAACTGTAGAATATGTTCACATCCATCTTAACAGATTATATTAGGAAAAAGAAGTTGAGGGACAAAAAATATTTATCCAATGTAATAATTAAAGGAATACATTTAGTAGTTTAAAAAGGGAACATAAGGTTAACGAAGGTCAATGAAAGACCGCTTGCGAATTCATGTAAAAGAGCAGACGGTGGAATGTGCTGAGTTGCATGGTGGCAGTTTAAAAGGACAAATATATCTTCTCATATGCAAGGCAATCATTATATAGTTAAAGTCCAGCGATGCTATACAATCTTAAACGAACGCAATTTTAGCTATTAGAATAAGGTATCATCCTCGAAGTAAAAACTAAGATATATAAAAATAAAACCTAAGTATGTATATCATTAGTTAAAACTAAGAAATGTAAATTTATAAATAACTGTAAATAAGTAGTACGTCAGGTTAGTAACATAAAACTTGCAATAAGAAGGAATGCAGATTCTAACATACCACACAATTTCAAGACCACATGAAACGCCATAATACGTAACAATTATAAATTGTGTAGGTTCTGTAAGTTAAAGGCAAAATAAATATTCTCGAATTAGAAGGATATTTCTTCGGTTCGAGAGTCCAGCCGTGAGAACTAAGTCTTATAAATTACATGTCGCCTGAGACTGAGCGCCATTTAAGAGAGTGTGGTAACTAAGGCTTAGATAGGGCACTAGAGTTCCAAGTGTAACATTTACACGGACGCTAAGACTGACTTCGGCTCCGTGTCATGATTCTGTTTTAATTACACACATCAACAAAAATTTCTGTTTTATAGTTGCATTTGATTTCAAATTATTCGAAAGTGCAAACATTAATGTATATATCTTAGTACTAATCTCTCCAGATGTTAATTATCTCTTTTTCGCACAAAAAATAAACCTTTCTATCCGGATTAAGCAGGACACTTTGGTCCCTTGGAATATAATATAGTGTTCTGCATTTCTGGGTATAAAACCGTTTATCTAATCACTTGTTTCTAAGAATAAAGTGTCACTTTTAATCTCAAGGGATTAGATTTTACTTAAGGGATTAAAATTAAAATTTAATACCTGTTGAATAAAGTGAATCCACTCTTCTAGCGTTTGTATGTTTTCTATAGGGTCCCTTCGTTATCTTAAGTGCTCTGCGAGATAGTCTCACACATGTTCTATTGCATGGATATCTGGTGAAACCGCTGGCCAGACCACTCGGATGATTCCTTCTGTCAATAAGAATTCATTTACTGCTCTTACTCTGTGAGACCTTGCATTATCGTTTATTAAAATGAAATCCTCGCGGATATTTCTTGTAAACGGTATTACAATTGGTTGTAAAACGTCCTGTAAAGATCTTTCAGCATTTAACGTTGCGTTTTTAAAACCAACAATTTCTGTACTTACATTTAAACCTATACCTTCCCACACCATAATTGACCCTCCTCCACCAGCTACAGTATCAACCATAAATTCGCTGTGATAATGTTGATATTGTTCTCGCCATACTTGTGTACGTTCGTCTATTGAAAATAAGGTAAATTTGGACTCATCGGTAAATAAATATCTCGACCTTTCCATATCCCAATTTACGTACTCTTGTACCCAAAGTAAGCGATTTCTCTTATGCTCTGCCATAAGTTTCGCAAAGCGAGCCGACCTTCTTGATCTTAGATTATTTTCACGTAACTTTCTTCCAATCGCTTGTATGGAGATATTGACATTTGTTGCGTTTAGAAAAGCTCAACTCAACTTGGTAGCATTATCAAACCGGTTTCAACGCACCAGAAAATTTAAACATCTGTCTTGGTTTCTAGTAGTTTTTTGTTTTACACCTCCATCATTACCGCATATGGTTGTACCATTCGTTAAATGCCTTTGCTAAGCTCTACCAATCACTGTATGAGAAACATGTAGTCTTCTGGCAACGGAACGCTATGACATTCCTATTTCCAACCAGCCAACAGCTTTACACAATTTGTACTCTGCTAATCGTCATGCGCGCATATTTAAAAAGCTTTATGCAATAAAAATGTAGATTCCCCAAGAAGAAGAACATTTAACGGACCTTACAGCTACGTATTGATACTGTTAGAATTTCAACAATACCTGAAACAATTTCACACAAGTAAAAAAATAACAAAATATAACTATTGTTATGGTAACATTATGCTTTAACCTTGATATGGTACCTATGATCCTATTAAGTTGCCCAAATTATCAATACATTTCAATTTTTCTAACCCTTTTAACGGTCCACTTCATTTGTTGAGCATTATATATATATATATATATATATATATATATATATATATATATATATATATATATATAAAT
>JAHWXV010348874.1:0-16592 GCA_024586415.1 Phrixothrix hirtus
GGGGGGGGGGGGTATTTGATTACCTAAGTATCAGGTCCAACACATTACAGCGGTGCCAATGAAACTTGTTGGCGTGGAAGGTCACTATGTCAACCTGCGGAACCTACAGGTATCAATTGTGATTTTTAAGGCTACATAAACACAAACAAAAGACTAGTAACTAGTAACTAGTAACTAGTAACTGTCAATCCCTGAGCAAGCGTTGAATTGCATAATATGTGAGCAACCCTCGGCTGCCATGACTGGATTAGACTCAATTCAGGGGTTTGTCTTCTAATCTAAAGGTCGTTGGCGTTATACAGTGCAAACCTTAATCTGGCTTACAACTAACAGCCCGTCAACTACAATTGGGAGACGCTGTCGCTGGTTACAGCCTCGCGAACGTTCTACTCGAGAGCGTTCTGGTCACTACAAGAGAGCACGCTTCTCACACACACGCACATTCACGCACACACAAGCACGCACGCACGCACACAAACGCGCACGCATGCACACATGTATACACACACCCACGCACGCATGCACGCACGTAATCACACACACATAAATACACACGCACACACATGCACACACGCGCGCACACACACAAACGTACACACATGTACATGCACACTGCACGCACTCGCACACGCACAGGAGCACACGCACGCGCACGCGCACTAGCGCACATACATGTGTACGCGCACGTGCACATACACATGCACATACACTTGCACATACACTTGCACTTGCACTTGTACATGTACTTGCACATGCACATACACATTCACATGCACATGAACATGCGCATGCACATTCACATGCACATGCAAATGCACATGCACATGCATATTCCCATGGACATGCACATGCACATGAACATACACATACACATGCACATGCATATGCACATGCATATGCACATGCAGGTGCACATGCTCCTATACATGCAAACGCACGTACACGTGCACGTGCACTTGCACATGCACATGAACATGCACATGCACATGCATATTCACATGGCCATGCACATGCACATTCGCATGCACATGCACATGTACATGCACATGCACATACACATACACATGCACATCTACATACACATGCACATGCACATGTACAAAGTTAAATTAATTGAACTATTAAACTACATTGTTCTGGTTTAATAAATAAATCATTTGGGTCTCTCCAACTTCATTTCAGAAGTGAGGAGAATGAAATTGATTCGATCAATGCGACAACACTGCATCGGTAAAATGTCACACGTCATTTCAGTGAATGGGGTTCAGAGCTGTGATAGCGTCAGTATTTCTAGTTTAATCTAGTGTAGTAATACGTAGGCAAATATCTAATAGCGGTATGCAATTTGGTGTTAAACTTTACAAACCAGCTTAAGAAGCGCTTGAAGTGTTAAAAAACGCAATTTTAATAAATGAGATAGGTATGAGAAAAATTTCTGCAAAATAAATGCCCAAGAACTTGTCTGCATATTAAAAATGGAACCAGCCTTCCATTAGTCAGGAAACGTTGTATCGCTTGACATATGAACCGAATGTCGTACACAAAGTAATAACAAGCGACGAATCGTGGATATTTGAATAAGATCCTGAAACAAAATGACAAAGCTCAGAGTGGCACACACCCTCGTCACGTAATAAAGCTCGCGTGAGCAAATCGAGAGTGAAATTCCTGCTTATCACCTTTTTTGATTGTTGCGGAATTGCTTACAAAGAATTTGTATCGGAGGGCCAGACAGCAAATCAATCCCTTTGTCGTAAAGTACAAGATCGTTAGAGAAAAAGGGTTTTGTGAGCGCGAACTGAGTTTAGGGCTTCTTAGATCTTGCAATACGACAACACCGACAACAACTCTTCGTTGTCAATTAGAGAACTTTTGACCCAGAAATAGATTACAGTGTTTCCATGTTCGTCTTACAGGCCAAATCTGTTTCCCTACGAACCCTTTTTATTCCCGAAGATTAAGTAGCAACTAATTCAAGCATTCAACGTTAAACAACTCACATTACGCCTTTGATAAATTGTTTATCTTACTAATAATGTTCTAATTATCCTAGTCAAAGGATTTTTTACAAACAGTTTATTATTTTTATTTTAATTAATCGTTTTTATAACGATTACACTTACTCAAACTTTTATTTATTTATTCTATTCTTTACTTCACATTTTATTAGAATTTTAAAAAGGTAACTCATGTCCTATTTAACCAATATCAGATGTTCAATTGACTACTTTAGTTATTGTTTGTAATCAGTGATTATTTCTAGAACTATCAACAGTGAATAGTGTATGGACATACATGCCATCATCTTTTCTGTTCATTTTAAAACAATTTGCAATATTTAGCACTTTACGACCCTCACGGCACTTAAAATCATTTAATTAACTAAGAAATCAAGATTTTCATCTCCTGGGCATTTTTTACTAGGTTAAGATTAAAACAAACCTTTATCTTATAATTCATAAGTTGTTTTTATCATTGAATCTATAAGCTTTTTCCTAATTTGAACGTACCAAAGATTTGATGCTTAGATTTCATATTAACTGTCTCTCTACCTGCAGAAAT
This sequence comes from Phrixothrix hirtus, assembly GCA_024586415.1. NCBI lineage: Eukaryota > Metazoa > Arthropoda > Insecta > Coleoptera > Phengodidae > Phrixothrix > Phrixothrix hirtus. The sequence goes on from JAHWXV010348874.1 coordinate 2,563, forward strand.
ATAATCACTTGCTTACGTTATAATGGTTCAAAGTGTGGTCTTTGGGTCACGGGGTCAGTAAAAATAATTGATATTTTCGCTGCCGGGATTACTCATCGGAGTGGGCAGGTTAAGTCCGGTCTGGTAGAAGGCACCAATTATCGCTGCAGCCCTCTCTTGTAATGGCTCGGAGTCGGTTATCCTAAATAGGAGAAAGTTATGTATTAAAATGGAGGGACCCCCCGAAGATGGCCGCGACTTCTTATGTGAAACGTTCTTTTTACAATAGTATATTTAATAGTTAAGCTCGGCGGAAATAATAAGACGGATTAAACCTTCAAAAGCAATTTTATTCATAATAACGGAAATAATAAGTCAAAATAATACTTTCAGATATTTACAACAATGGAAAATTAACAGTTATAAATAGGATATAATATAATAATTAGGATCGAAATCTTTCAAAGTAAAAGAAGGCGTTCGCGGTATTAAGTTAATGCTGACTGACACATATCGTTGCTTTGTGTCCCTTGCAAGGAAGCACGCTCCGTTCGGTAGAATTTTATGTTCTCCTGTTACTTGTGAAGTTTTATTAAATGAGTTCAATATCTTTCCAGGTGCGAAAGGGGCCACGTCGCTCGCGGGCGTGCTCGTTTGGTGAAATGACTTAGACGGTTCAGACGATGATCTCTTCGTCTACTCGTAACCAATATAACACGGTAGATGAAGGTATCGCGGGGTTGCTGACCTCAAACAGGGCCTCGCTACATAGACAACACACGTCTGCACGGGCCCTAGTGATACTAATGATGCTACAAACCCAACACAACGTTCGAGTGTCCTAGTTATGCTTTATGGTAGGGAAAATTCCGCTACAGAGCAACTCGCCCGCTCTCGACAATAAGCTAGACGGGATCGGATAACTCAAAGTAGGTTTCACTCTTTCGGATGGCTAAACTAATTTCGCAGCTTTAAATTCTGAGACGATGGTTTTGAAATTATAATGTAAACAAATAGAAGTGGACGGTTTGCGTTCTTTACAGTTAACAAAGCGCTTTTTAATTTAACAAAAATATGTCGGCCTTTTCGGTAGAGCTACTCCTATTCATTATCTACAGAATGACGCGGTCATAGTTCGATCACGGAGTTGCAGGAGCTAGCGGTGTTAGCTCGAGCACGGGACTAGAAGGACTGTCCTCTTTTGCCTGAAATCTTCGTTCTTCTTTACAGAAACTTGACACTTCCCCCTCTGTTCCTCGAAAGTTTTGATAATTGTTATTCGGTCTTACACTTATTAATAAGCGTATCGCTTATATGCTTTGATTAATAATTTATTTGTAACGTAGTATTGGGTAATTCCAATTAATATTTTCTAGTTAATTGCATTCGGTTTTAAGATTGTATTATGTTTTTTATTTAATTTAGTAGCAATCTTCATTCACTTTTGAACGGTTTCTTAATACTGCGTTTATTGCGTAATATTTTGCACTCCTTAAATTTTACTTAATTAAATTTTATTTACATGCGGGTTATTAAACAATATTTATTTTAAATTAATTCGCGGTCACTCACTTGGGGTTTACTTCGTATTGTCTTTTAAAATGTCTTATCTATTTAATCTTCTGGTAATTTCGCGGAAACGTAAGACGCACGTATTTGTTTGCAAATCGGATTTTACGTCCCTTTTTCACATTAACATATTTCGCTGGAGATGTTACAATGTAACTGTATCTGGTGGTATTATGTTTTACTGTAAAAACTCAAATATAAATAAGAATACGTGATAAGAAGTTAAAGCACCTAATTGTTTTCTTTTGACTTGTTGGAAGTTCATGCGAAGGTTTTGTAACTCGATGGTATTGCCAGAGGAGTTTCAACTAGTTAATCAATTCCCTTGCAATATATTGAACTATTCCCTTTGCATCAGATTTTACCTCCGATTATTATTTATACTTAAAAAGTTATGATTTTTGCAACGACATAGCGTTAAGATTTTCACTTTTAGGATACATCATTACAAATGCGAACAATTGCTTCTCACCTATTTTCTCATAAGTAACCTTAACTTGTGACACACCTATTTTTGATTTTCTTTTGTTAAATACAAGGCTATAGAAGAACTACCGAAGACTCCATGACAGTTTGAATTTAAAGCTATTAGAGGGTACTTGCTACAAGCAGAACTATTTTTAATATTCGGGCGTGCCTAGTATAAACTATTACAGCAGTACATCTATATTTAATTAAAATTAATTAATCTGAGGACCATTACTGTTTAATACTTCCTGCAATAGTAGTATGTGTATGCGTGTGTGTAAAAAATGCAGTATTATTTCAGTAGTATTAGAAATGATTACCTTTTTCAATGGAATTAATTAATTGTTATAAGCTGAATTTAAAATAAACCATGCGACTACTTCACGGGTATTCAACCACGGCCGAAAAGGCTACAGTGGAGCGAGGCGGTGTTCAGTTGTACTTTCAAGGTTGAACACTGTAAGGCTATGTCAAAATCGGTAGTTGTGGGCATCACCGCTCTCTAGTCTAGTACTGTGGAATAGGGATAGTTTAGTCGAAAATCCCTGCATATCAGGATGTTGGAGAGCTACCTTTAGAGCGTAGACGGACACTCAGACAGTAATACAGATTCGGAATGCTGTTGAAGCTGAAATAAAATACGCTAAACGGCAAGTGCTACTTATTTTTGACTACTCCTGTATATTAAGGAGTCGGAATTTACTATTCATATAGGGGATATGCCACTTCGTGATATGTCACTAATCAAAATTGAATGCTTGTTTTCAAATGAAAACGGCACTAAAAATGGTCCACCTTGTGTATTAAAAGGAACTAACTGAGGATTCATTAAGAATGACATGCTTGATTAACACGTATCCCTGCAAAAGTTAAGAATGTATCGAGTGATCATTTTGTTCACCCAGTATGATGTAATCTTGAGTACACTTTAGATTTAGCTCAAAGCAAATGACAGCGTTTCTCCTTAATAAATCGCTAAATCGGTTTTTAATGTATTGCACACGCACTATAAAGTTAAGGATTTGGTAGAATTTGAATTAAAGAAATAAGAACAAGAATTTTGCTAAACACGTGTAACGGCCCTAACTGGGCCCTACACTCCTGAGGTTATTAAAATTAGTAATTCCCCTGAATTAGCTGGTTTGCTCCGGTCACCACAGTGGAGGATAGGATAGTTTCTACAATTGCGTTGAATTTAATTAAGCTAGCATTCAGGGATTTTAAGTAGATGTTCAAAATTCGTAAAATAGTCGTAAATAAGGGCACAACTTTGTTTTTAACAATAACGGGAAGATAACAGTCTCAAAATCTATTGATATTGAGGCCGGAAAACAAAGAAATCGATCTCCAAACCTTTAGGCCGAAATTTGTATTGATACATACTCACAGTAAGGTCGCTCTTTGTTATGTTCCCTCTTCGATCATGTAAAATTCCGACAGACTACCTAAAGTGGTTAATCACTTAAAAACTAATCTAGATCCTGAAAAAAGTATGGGTTATTACAACTACGGGGCTACTTATAAAAAAATAAGATCTATACTTGAAGATTGAATATAATGAAAAGTAAAGAATGTGAATCACAATTAACAATTTACATGTCTCCCCGGAAAGGAATAACAGAAACAATAATTCTCTATACCTACATCAAGCGACCCCTGTGTTGTTAATAACTAAATTATTCTAAAATAAACAATAAAATATTTGCACTAATGGCCTTAATAATATGAACAATTAAAATTTAAAAAGACGTTAATCTTTTATTTATGACATGAACGAACTCGTCTTGAATTTATACGTGATCGACTAATTCGTCCCAGCAGGATTATGTTAACGAAGGGTGAAGATCGGTGGAGATTAAATAACGGATAAATCACTTAGTTGGTGTTCTACAGATCGATACTACCCGAAGGAATCAAAAATAACGAACGTGCTGCCTAGAATGTTCTTCTTATCGTATCTTACATACAACCTTGTCGGACTTAAACTCTTTGGTTTCGAATCGACAGAAAATTGAAATTGGCCGTTTTTCTCATTAATTCGCACTGGGTGGAAATGGACCAAATTTGTACCAATTTGATACACCATACGGGTAACTCTTCAATTATATTTGTTGAATAATGCCAGGATATGCACTACGGCAGCGCAACCTAACTCTGCAGTTTTCAGATCTCTACTGATAAAAAGTTAAGTATTTTTCCTTGACATTGAATGGGGGAAGACGAGAGGGGTTAACGTTTATTTTTAGACTTGTTAGCCTTCACACAGGAATTGCTGAATATTTTTACGAAAAATGCTCTTACCTTTTCTGCAACGTAACCTGGGATTTTCGAATTTTAATAATTGTTAATGAAATGAAATTATACAATTTACAAATTCATAATTGCGATTTTGGCATAAAACTGATACTGGTAATTCACTAATTAGATATTATTATTACTACGTAGATATATGTATCGGCTGTTTCCAAATGAATGACCAATGTTGTAAGAATATCAGATGCGCTTACACTGGTTTGTAAAATTTAAATAACACTTAATAAGAAATATTTACAGTACAACAGCAATTCGTGAAACAATCCAAATTGGTCAGAATATACATTAAATCTAAAACCAGAAATATTGCTTGACGGAAAAAAGATTCTCACGCCTAATATGCAAAATCAAGTCAGCGCAGGGCGGAAGCTATTATTTATAATTAACCGGTAATGAACAAGGTTCTTTTACGTCAACGACATAAAATAGGACACAAGCAAAACATAAAAGGTCAGGAACCCAGGCGCTCTATAAAATAATAACGTTGTAAACCAATTTTAAGTAAAATATAAAATTGTATTCAATAATAACTTTAACAAAAATTACAATTACTATTTCAAAGTAAAACTTATACAAGATGGAATCAGCAATCCTATGATATAGCCTCTACTTCATTTATTTCGAAAGATTTAAACTCGAGAGTCGATGTCCCTTACTTAATTACATTGATTTATTACTGGTATTATACCGCGATGATAATCAAATGTTTTTTTGCAACACCAGTAAATATCTCAGGTCCTCAAAATGGATACAAAAAAATATTAACGAGACGAGTTGTGATGGTACTTCTTTCTTATCAATTTTCACTAATGACGCGAAATGGGTAAAAATTACATGGGAATGCAACTGCCTTTAGTCCTGATCGAGTTGCCAATCTCAAAAATTTTGGAAATTCCGCCTCAGCGGCTGTGCTAAAAGGCGGGTGCTTAAGATATTCGACGCAGACAATTTTTCCACTAGCTAAAACAGTTACTAACTTTTCATATTGTTTCGTAATATTTTACTTCAGACAAAACTGCCCGTATTTGAGACTTGCAATGGTCCACACCCTCATCTAATGTAATGTTTTTTCCTTTCTCACGGAATCGAAGTTTAACCTTCCCTCCACATGATATAGCTCGTCTATGAGACGCCTGTGTTTTTGGCTACCTCGATATTACTCCTATAGCGACCCAAATATTTACTAAGCAGAATTTGAATACTACCCTATTCAGTAATTCTTTGTGAGCTCTTCTCAATTATTTCGAAGTAGAGATTAGCTTTTACTGGCCTTTAGTACGTGCTTTTACCCGAGGTCAGAATAATTTAGGTAAATAACGCTAATCACGAAAAACTTATACATGAACAACTTTTCTGTTTGAATTTTTGTTTTTAAACCAACGCGAATATAATTAATGTAAGATTTATTATTATGTTGTAACATGGTTGTTTAGAACACTATACGAGGTGGATTAAATTAATTTAGGGCTTTAATTTACTCATGATTTCGAAAATTAAATTATTAGGTGATTTACTAAACTTATCCCTGCTCTAGTAAAAGTTATTTCACACGTTATTTCACAAGTTATACACGATAATGCACCAAAAATTTACCGCGACTTATATCCGGATAAGAAATAACAGCAAAAGCTGATATAAACTGAAGATCATCATTGTGAATTACGTACTGAAATCGTGGTATATGTGTCGAAAGTATCGAGTAATATTTAAATAGCGAAAAGGATATTGATTCTTCTTCGATATTATTTCAATACATAATTTAGTTATTCGCTTGTAATAAAGAGTATTATCTATTACAAGTGCCTTTTGGAAATTAATATGAGTAAAGGTATAAGTTTAAACACTCGCCCGTTTACGTACAGCTTACATACAGTTTTTAATTTGCCGTGCAGTGAAAGGCATTTTGGCAATAGTATTAATAAGCTCATTCATGTTAGTACAAGGGCGGTCCGATAAGTAGCCAATTTCCACGAGATGGCGCCACTGATCAGCAAATGTATATCATTTCTATCAAATAAAATCTGCTAATAGGACGCATGAAAATTTTTAACGCTATATATCATTTAGTATATGTTTGACAGCCATAAAAAGCGAACAACTTGTGTTTGTGCTAAATAATGGATAAAACGAATTTCGTGCACTGAATAAGCATTATTTTTTGAGTGGAAAAACCGCGAAAGAAACAAAAGAAAAGTTTGATGAATATTATGGCTCATTTGCTCCAGCGAATTTAACTGTAATTTATTGGTGTGCAGCATTTAAACGTGGTCGTACATGCACAATTGACGAAGATCATTCAGGTAGACCAATCGAAGTGACCACCAAAGAAATGTTCGATATAATCCATCATATAGTTTTGGAATATATACGAATGAAAGTGCGCGATATAGCTGACATCAGAAACATCTCAAAAGAATGTGCGGGTAAAATTTTGCATGAACATTTACACATGAAAAAATTGTTGGCAAGATGGGTGTCGCATTTGTTGACAATCTAAAAAAACGGAATGGTGTGGTCATTTCAAAGCAATGTTTGGCGATGTTTCAACGTAATTCAGATCCATTTTTGCGTAGATTCATAACCATAAATGAAACATGCATCCACCACTACACACATGAAACAAAACAATAATTAAAACAACGGGATGAAACTGGTTCAAGTGCACCGAAGGGAGCAAAAGTGATTGCATCAGCTGGAAAGGTTTTAGAAATTGTTTTTTGGGATGCACAAGGTGTAATACTCATCGATTATCTTAAAACGCAAAAAACAATCACAGGAGATTATGAGATTATTATTTAGCATTACTGGATCGATTGCACATTAAAATAAAGAAAAATTGACCACATTTGGCAAAAAAGATAGTAATTTTTATCATGACAACGTACTATCTCACACATCATGGAAAACGCAACAGAAATTGGATGTACTATATTAAAATTGCTTCCGCATCCACCATATTCTCCTTATCTAGCTCCAGGTGACTACTTCCTGTTCTAAAACCTGAAAAAATGGCTTGGTGGAAGAAGATTCAAATCAAATGAGGAAGTTGATTGGGAAACTGATGCATATTTTCGAGGCCTTGATAAATCGTATTACAAGGATGGCCTAGTGAAATTTGAAAACGTTGAACTAAGTGTATTGAGCTAAAAGAAGACTATATCGAGAAGTAAAATGAAATTTTGAAGAAAAACTTGTGTTCTCATGTTCAAACCGGCCATTTATCAGACGCCCTCGTAATTAGTATCAATAATGCACAAAACGATTTTACGGTGAACAAATATAATTCTTAATTATCTAAACACGGATATGGAATATTTAATATACGGATACATTTGGGCATAGACTTCTTTAATCTTCAAATAAATTTAATAACCTTGTTATCAATAACATTAATTCTAAGTGATTCAGTATGGTGGTACCTGTCAACTAACTTGAAGGTTACCATAAATAGTATTTTCTGATACAGGCAAATAAAAATGAATTTCAAGTGACTTCCATTTAGTAGCTATTAATCTATTTTTTATAAAAACTTTAAAGTTCTAAGAACAACAATCAAGGTTTACTTGATTGTAAAGACAAAGGTAAACGCAAGAACGAAATTGCCCTCTAAAATTTATCTTTTTCCTAAAAGTTGTTTTGATTTATTTAATTGGTGTCTTAGCGATTCTTGAACTCGTAAATATAATGACCCAGCGATATTGAAATTTCTAATGAATTAATTAGATGTTTACTTAGATTTTTCTTTGAATTATTGAACTTCTTTAATTACAATTGATGTATTTGTAAATTTTTGTTTTTTTCTATTTAATTTATTCTAATATATTCAAACATTAATTTATTTAATCCTTTATTCACTTCGTCGATTAAATAAAATAAATATCAGACTACTATCAACAATCTAATGGGACACAAAGTTTAATTTTATGTCATTTAAAGAAAACAATTAGAATTGTACTTTGTAAGCAATAAAATAAAATTCTGTGTATCCTTTTCATTAATATTTTAGTAATTATTACGATTTTGATTTAAAAGTAACAAATTAGTAAATAACTAACAATTTTATTGAATAGAATTATAGTATTTGTCCAAACGCCAAAATTTAATTTAGCCTGATTGAAAATTTAAATTATTTAGGAGAGAAATAAAACGATTTTTAAAAAAACAACTTTGGAATCTTTTAGAGCAAAATAATTTGTGAAAAATTATAAAATTTAGAATAAATTCGCGTTAGACATTTACGTTTCTCAATTCTTGCACATTCAACCATGCAGCTTTCTTTAAGGACTATAAACCGCCCAGAAAAATTAAGAATAAGTAGGGGTATTAAGTAGTTGCAATTAATATTTATAGTTTGATAAGGGTATATTCAACATTAGAAGGGTAAACAACTAAAAACCATTTTGACAAGACCGCCGCAAGACAAAGACAAGAATGGAGTGAGTTATTACCCAAGCGCGGTGCAAATGCAACTTTTTTGGTTTCTTGCGATTTGGACCTCCACTTTTATAATTATGACCTGCTTTAATAACTTTTAATATTTGCGTATTGCAAAGTTTTAGCTAATATTTTTGTTAGTACTGTATTTCTTTATTATTTTATCGAAAGTTAACCAATTTTGAAACCATTGTTGTTACTACTTTTGTTTATTAGGTATGTGCTATTAAAAAAACTTATATGCAAATCGCTTAAGTTTTACCGTAAGCCTTTATATTTTTCACGTTGTCTTTTAGTTTGCTCTAAAAAAATATTGCATTTTGCATCCCAAATATTGGCTTTTAATAATAAATTTTAGTTAAAGACTGTTTTTGTTTGACTCTAATCTTAATGCTACCCGTGCTGTATAGCTATCTTGCTGTGCACTCGGATTTAACGTAATTTCTGAACAATCATTGTTCATACAGGTTACCAACATAAATTTCATTATTAAAACTTTGCAATTATAATTAAATCAACAAAATGTTTGTCGTCATAGTGTAACAAGCAATATTTAATAAATATACTTGTATAACTAATACTAAGTTAATTAAATTTTTCAATTGAAATGGGCTTTGTCAACTTCTGAAATACTAGATGAAAGCAAACTTACGCACTTCATGTTTTATTTTATTTAAAAAGAAATGCTTCCTCTTTATATGAAATGTAGGGTAAGCAGCTTGAATAAGTTTAATATTATTTAAAATACTGTAACGATTCAAAGAATTTAAGCCCATAGGCAAACTTAGGTATTTAGTGAACCAAACGCATGTTGCTATATGAATAATGCGTTTTACCAGTGTTATATGGAGCAGTAGCGGCGGCCAGCGCTACCTTTCACTTTGCGACATCATCTTTGTCCACCGCTGCGCAAGTCAAGAGCATTTCATAAAAGCTACAAAGAATCAAATAAATACTTTACAAAATAGGCGACAATTTCTGAAATCTCTATATGATAGTTAACTGGTATCTAAAAATAGTAATTAGAAGTAATTGTAACAATAATTAAATCGATATTAATATTTGCAGGTATTCTGGTTTCTCATTACATAATTTCATAAACATACATAGTTTCACGAATTTTAATACGTAAAAGTATAAGCAACAATATGATTCCGTAAATTTAGCGATACTGATCTGAATATACCTTTTATGTAAATTTTTTACTTTTAAGGTGATATACAAGGCCGTTTCAATTGAAATCCGGATTGGGTCTGTAGAGCATGCAAATGTGTCACTGTTACAAAATACATTCAATTTGGTTTTAAAGTAATTATCTCGGTAACCTCTGGCTGCTTAGTTTATTAGATAAAGCAATTGTAACACCAATCTGTCATGATTGCTTCCATGTCGTCGCTAAGTAATTGCTCCAACGAAGGTAATGCGCTCAGTTATAGGATTTTTAACTGTTGAGGGTGTAAATCCACCTGAAATTCATAAAAGAATGATGTGTGTAGCGAAATAGCTGTATGTCTCGTTCAAGTGTTCCTGAATGCGTCAATAAGCTTAAAAATGGAACTGAGACTGTGAGACGCTCTGCCCCCGGGACAGGTAAATCGTGTAATAACTCCAGAGAACATTGCAGTGGTTCAAGAGCTGATTTATCAGAACAGGCGAATTAAACTTGAAGAAGTCATTTCAAAAATTAATGTGAGTAGTGGTTCAGCTCATAATATTAGTGTGAACCACCTTAAATTTCATAAAGTGTGCACAAAATGGATTTCGAAGCAGTTGACTGTCCTACTTAAGGAACAACGCCTTCAAGCATTCGTTGCTCTACTTCAGCGCTATGAAAATGATGGGGAATATTTTCTGAACAGTATAGCGACTGATGATGAAAGCTGGCTATACTACTATCAATCTTAGTGCAAACATTCAAGCAAAGAATGGCGCCATGTATCATCGCCGAAACCAAAATAATTCAATGTCACACCGTCGGCAGGAAAAGTGACGTTGACCGTATTGTGGAACAAAAACGGCGTCATTGTTGGAGATCACCTACCTAGGGGCAGTACTGTGAATAGCGCTACCTATTGAAAGATGCCCTGGGGCCAACAATAAAGACGAAACCTGTGGACTTTTGTCAAAAGCAACATAGTGCGAACATAAGGCAACAAACAATTGAAAATCTCGGTTTTACAGCGATGGAACATGTAAAGTACTCCAGATCTAGTTTCATGTGATTTTCACCTTTTTGGAGAATTAAAAAGGATTTGGGCGGCCCGAATTTCTTGGACGGCGAAAGCGTAAAAATCGCGCTGCATAAATGGTTTCACAAGCAACCAAATGAGTTTTTCTCATATGGAATTGACGCATTGGTCGACGAATGGAAAAGGTATGTTGATAGGCAAGGAGATTACCTAGAGAAATAATATGTTTGCCAACATTTTTTTACAATAAAAACAGTTTTATAAATCCAAGCCGTGTTTCATTTGAAACAGCCTTGTAGTTAATTCGGCTCCCTTCATACCTGAAATTGGGGATAGTCAATAAAGTTGTGGTTAGTAATTTTTTCGTAGTTTTTAGTCCTCAATATAATATTATACTGATAGTTGAAGGCTCCGGGATAGTTATTAGTTACAATTTTCTCAAGACGATACCTAATCAACTTAAATACTCAAGATTAGTGAAGAATTGTAACGCAAAACCTAACGCATGAAGCCAGTAGTATTCAGAAGTTGGCCGTTTTCTATTATACTAGAACGATGAAGGTATTCCTCAAAAATGATTCACGTGATAAATTGGAACGGAGCGTAGAGAGCTAGTTGAACCTCAAACATACAAAAACGAGATAGAGACACTCAAACCCCCCACAATCACTTGATATACACCACATAATTAAAATTTCACTCCGAAAGTCTTCGGTAATCCCTACTCAGTTGCATTCAGCATCCTCAAAATCGTCAAAACTAGAATTTGTAATATTCATATTTTATTAACCATCTTTTGAGTTTTTCAATAATATACATATACCATAAACTAACAATTATTACAAATGAATAATGTATCTACCACGATATTTAATAGAAATTAATCCCATAATATGTACTAATAAATATAACAAATGCGAGATATTAAAAAAACAGTACTCAATTACAATTGTATAATTTATTCTCATTAAATTAGCAATAAAATATTCTTCCATTATTTCCTAAAACTTAGGAGTTTATCTAATATTAGTTTTAATCATTTATTTTGAAAAATTTGGATCCTTTAGCTTTCTTAATTAATACAGCACTTTTCTGAATTTGTTCTTGTCAGTTGTTAAAATTAATACAATTTCATTTAACCTTCTTCCCTATGACGTGTACCCGGGTATCATTTTGAACTTCAAGTAAAAAATTTTCAATCGTTTGCTTGTGATTTTTAATTGAAACTCAATGACATCTTCAAGCAAGCTTAAATAAATTAGTTACACAAAAAAAAGTAGTAACAATAGCGCATTTACATCATTATAGGCGTTCAAGTTTCTTTACACTATTTCCCACAACGAGGTACCGGGGTGCTACCACGATTTCAGTACGAAATTTAGGTACGTGTACAAAAATAAATCAAAGCTAGTGTCAATATTTTATTACCAATTCTAGAAATACAAAAATGAATTTAAATTAAATGTATTAAGTTTTGTAAATCAAAATAGGATTCCTACAAATAGTAATAATTTCATAGATTACAATTATGACATTTAGAAATCGTTTCTGTATGTTCATTACAACTTGGATGTTTACATACACTGCATGATTTTCTAGTTTCCCTTTGTCTTTGTACTGACACTCTACAGATGTGGCATCGTCCGGTGATTGCACTACGACCGGAAGCATCGCTTGAGCAATGTTTTTAAACTTCAGCGGCTGTACTCAAAATAGGTTTTCCCAGCACACAGTCGATTCCAGACTTCGTATTGAAATTTGGCAGCTACTGGAATTTTTGAGTGTTTTTCAGTAGCCGGTATTACTAACTGCTTGCCCAAATTCTGCAAGAAAGTTTGCAGGCGGTCGTTATTTTTTACTAAAGCTGGATTCTTTTTGATATAAATAATAAAGGCCGCCAGGAAGGCTATATCAATGATCTTATAGAACATAGGAACAGACCACTGACGAGTTTTTCGTTTAGTGAAATAATGGGAAAGGATTTTGTCCATATTATCGATACCTCCCTTTACTAAATTATAATACTGTATTATTTCGGGCTTATTCTTTGAACCGCTTAGTCTTTTGTATAATGCATGGTTGATGACAATATCACAGCTTCTTTGGGTTTGTTACATAAGATACCATGGTAATTTTGTCATCACTGAACCCAAAAATCGAAGAAAACGTTTCTCTTGGTTTATGTGCCAACATCTAGGGTAGAATATATGCTTTATTTCATTTTAGTGTTCCAACTAGTTCCCATGATGGCAACAAACATGAAAATGGAAGAGTGGTGAAGAAGTTGCGCAATGCTATATTGCGATCAGTGTTTCTATATATATATAGTATAGATACTTTACTACCCGTTCCCCTTGATGTCTTTCCCGACCTTCGACTAATTTTCAAGTATATATCTATTCAGTGAGCGGATAGGAACTGAATGCATCACAAGCCCACCAAATTTGTATACCATATTTGGCAGGCTGTGCTGGCATACATTGCGTGAACTTTGTTCTTCCTCTGAATGGAAATAGCTGTTCATCAACTGTGAGACGTTTCGAGGGTACATAGTGTGCTCTTAGGTTCTCGTTTAGCAAGAGCCATATCTCTGTAATAGCAGCTGATTTATCATTCATCAGCCTTTCTGGTCTTCTGTTTACATTATCAAAACGAAGAAGTCGAGTAATAGCTCAAAAGCGGTTGATAGTCATGGTAGCACGATACAGTGGATAGGAATCATTTCTTCACAACTCTTTGATATCTTCTGCAGCGGATTGACGAACACCTGCGATAATCAGAATATTTAGATAGCTACCGAACTCTTCATTTGTAAGATCGTTCATATTTTTGGAGGTTTATCAAGATTGTCATCGTTCCATTGTAAGTAAACACCTCTAGTTATTCGATTCGTTTCTCTAATAACAACATTGCATATTACATGACTAAAAATGTATTTGAATGTATCCCTTATAGAAACTGACTGCGTTAATCTTGTGGGTCCTTCTCTTTGTCGTAATATATTTTGTTTTTGTGTTTGACAACCAGCAGGAGGTGTAAGTTTCTATATAGTTTTATCTTTCCTTTCGAGAAATTGCT
>JAHWXV010348902.1:0-10023 GCA_024586415.1 Phrixothrix hirtus
ATATATATATATATATATATATATATATATATATATATATATATATATATATATATATATATATATATATTAATAATTAAGCACCAAACTAGGTAATTGGTAATTAATATTAATATTTATGCATAAGTATGTGTACACTTTGTAAATAAAGATATCGGTTTCTCTGTTTTTACACATTGTACGATATAAGATTTTACATTTATAAAAAACTATTTATATAAACTTTTATTCTTTTCTTGTTATGGTGGGGGTGTAATCCTATAAGATACAATTTATATGGTAGAGATTAATTACATACGATGATTAAAAGTTAATCAATGCTTCGTACTAATATAGCCTGAAAGAAAGTCCATGCAACCATATATATGCAACCAATATAACAGCATTAAATAAGTAAGTATAATTATAGCTTCTATGAAGCGTAACTAGGCAACCCAAAATGTAATATTCAAATATTAATTTTTTATAGTTGCAGTTAAAATTTTTGAAAAAACATTCCGCAGAGATCAGTGGAATAGTATGAATTTATAAATAATAGTTTTATCCACATTTTTAAATTAATTATGGAAGCGTAATATTGAAAAAATGTTAAATTTTAGTATACAACCCAACATACAATAATTAAATCCTGATATTAATTAATTAGCAGTTTTAACTGCAATTTTAGAAGAAACACTTCAATAGGAGAAATATTAACGGTAGTGTCTTGGACATACTTTCAAATTAATTACACAAAAACAAATTGCAAAAAATTGCTTAAATTTGGTCATAAATTGTTTCAATGGATATTACAGATTTTGTACCAAAGTTTATAAGTACACAGATTAATTCTAAATTATGAAAGAATTGTTTGAACTTCCAAAAATTTTTAATTGTTGAGTTTTTCTCTGAAATTAAAGCAAATTTTGATAGATCATTTTGTAATAGTATAGATCTAGTAATGTTGAAATATCAGGAAAGAAAAACTGATACCTTAAAATGCTTTGGCGAACTGTCTTCTTTAAGTTTTTCATTACTTACAGTTCTTATGAAGCTCAAAAAAACCAACATTGTCTAGTAAATAAAATTTGGTTTCTGATAGAAGTCAAAGAAAAATAGTAACATCTTAATGAAGTCAACTTCAATTTTAAAGTAAAGCAAAAGAATTATGAATTAGACACCTAAATGAATATTAATTCCTCTAAATGTGTTGTTTTCTATAGTAATTTATTAAAGTGATCGATCGAAGAGCTAAAAAACATTAAAGAGTCATTTCTATCAAAAGAATTACTATCAAGAAGAAAATTATGAAATTATATACCACTTGAATGCAGACGATTCTCATTGTGCACATCATAGCTTAAAATAGAAATTAAACATTATTCTTTTATGACTAACGTGAATTTGTAACAATAATTTTAAAAACAAATTTTGTAGGTATTGTTCCCAAGCAACTTACTCGAAAACTAGTTATGAAAATATGAAGATATAGAATAATAAAGTATTAGTAAATTACCATTAAGATTACTGGGATCATTAAATCCTGTAGATTGAACCCATACTATCATAGTAATCGGCAAATTTTTAACAATTACTAGATAATATATTGTGTACCAAGTCTTGGCTTTGTGGTGAGTTGTTCTCATTTAGCAAATGATTCAACACAGTTTTCAGAATGACTTATCTAATAGATTGCGCATTTAACAGTAACAGATGTCTGCTTCTAACTTATTGTCATAAACTCATTTTATAGTATAATACTAACAGTTATTAACTATTAGCAATTAACATTTAGGGGGATAAATATTGTTATCTAGTAATTTTGTGTTGTATGATAGTGATTATGTAGTAAATTTAACTTCTTAGTTATTAATTAACTATATAAATCAGGTATTAAACTCAGTTTAACAAAAAAACATAAATACATATTTTTTTAAATCACAATATATATTACATGATGGGCTGGATCTATATTGTGATTTAAAAAAGAAATATCTTATATGGGAAATTACTAATTAAGGGGGACATCAGTGAGCCTTTTACACTGACTTCATAATTGTCAAGTTAACTAGTATGAGCTTTTTATCATTTTAAAAGTTCAAACACAAGAAAAATTTCAGACTTGGGTGAGTTTAATTCAGGATCTAGGTCTGCTGTAATTTGGAAAATGAATTTCAGATTTGGAATGAATGTGGCAAATTGACTACCACAAATTCTTTAGACAAGAAGTATGCAAAAATACTACAGACTAGCTTTTGAAATGATGTATAGATAAAATACATATAAATACGCTTGAAGTAGTAAGTTTTTGACTGAACATGTTGGAACACCTTTTGACAGGTCTCCTGCTTATTCTGTTCTACTGCATCTAAAATTTGATTCCCAAAGCTTGAGTAATATGTTAGCTAATGCTATGAAAAGACCCACTGTTGTGTAAAATGTTCAAAATTGAGTATTGAAAGCAGTGGTAAAATTTTTAACTAAATTAGGAAAAAGCCTTCTCTCTTTCTTATTTCACTGTTGAAGAATAGTCAAAATAATTTTGTTGGAAGGAAGTCCATTGAAAGTAAACCTTGTGATTACCAAGGAAAACACAAAATAACATTTCTAACTTCATATGAACATCTTGGCACAAATAAGGTTAGTGTGAGATGTGTACCAAAATTTCTTTCGGCAATTCAAGAGGAAGAAAGGATAAGGTACTGCTCTTTATGATAGCAGAGATGCAATTATAGTCCTTTACTATGATACCCTCTTAAAAAGTGAATCAATGGAGCAGCATTATCCAAGTTCACCATGCTCTATGAAAGCAAAGGTGATTCAATTCCAAAAGAGGATAATGGTCATCAATTTTTGAGATTAGGAGAGATTCTTTCTAATCGATTTTAATGAATTCAGCATTATTGTTTCTGGAGAATACTATGCTTCGTTAATACATTAATTGAGAAATCATTAAATAAAAGCGGTATAAGAAATTGTCTCAAAGTGTGCTTCTATTACAAGACAACATGTCTGTACACACATCGAAGCTTTTAAAACTTCCTATACAAGTGTACAGAATTGAGTCACCCCTTTTACAGCTCAAGTAGCTACTACCTTTTTCAAAATTGAAACCGGACTTGCGAAGGGAAAAGTTCAGCACATTTTGAGAGGAAGGATTCAGATTATTTTAAAAAGTATTTAGAAATGTTAATAATAAGATGAAATAAATGCGTTGAAATATAAAAAAGCTTTTTTATTTTTCTTCATCTAAATCAGGGCTAGGTTAGAAACTTTTGAGAATTAAATTCAACACATGTCTTTATTTAGAATACATGAAGCAATAATATTTAGGTTGATCGATCAGCATTTAAGCTTTTAATGACTAAGAAAAGAAGTCAATTGTACTTTACTGTGGCTAGAAAGTGATAGCTTATATACATAAAAGATTTGCGTTAAAATCACTTCCTCTTACAGCATGCTAGAAATCCATGTGCAGATTGATTTCTTCAAATGTAAATATGAACAGAATTTAAAATATGTACAAATTTAAATATCTTTTTATCGTTGTTTAGGTTATTGTTTGACTCAAGAAGGTAGGTTATTTGAATACTTAATTTAACTATACCGTGTAAGTTTTGCTTTTTATTCTGTGATCATTTATTTGTTGTAATGTTGTATTCCAATAGCACTGAGCTTAAAAGCAAGTTTCAAAAGCATTGCTATCAAATTTTTTCATTAAGATACAAGTATAATGATTATTAATTTACCTTTTTTCGTATAAAACAGAACAGAAAAGAAATAACAATTAAAGCAATAATTTTATTTTTTATTATGACATGAGAAAACATTCTGTCTAGTAAAACCCGTTAAATTATATGTACAGCATGCAAAAAAAGAAAGGAAATTAATACTGTCATACTATGTATTCTGGTTTGTGTAATTCAATACTTTGTTGGATATTCGTATTGCATTTTTTAAATCACTATACTTTCACTCTTAATGTATATATGAAGGTATGGTGTGTTGCCTATAAATGTGGTGCATTTCGTATTTGAATTGCGAGAAAAGTATCTTTTATTGCCGATATTAAAATAAAAGCTTTAGGATTGACTGTGTTTTAAAAAAATTCAATTCTGCTGTACCAATAAAGATAAAAAAATAATATTTTGGAAATGTACTGTAGTGTAGTCTATTTTCAAAATGAGTAACTTTATTTATATGGAGATAGATATAGATATTTTAAAATATAAAGATCACTTTGTTGACATTACCATGTGCAAACCACTATGGGCATTTACGAAAATTATTTCTGAGTCTTAAATATCAAGTTCAAAAATATGAGGTATGTTTAAATTTAACCTGGAATTTTGGTGCAACATTTAATGCAATTCATGAAATTAAAATGGCGTCTATCTAGTAGGGTTGTGCACTACTATCTTAATTTCAATTAATTTTGCATAGTTTTTACAACTATATCCACACAGGCTGTTGCAAATTTTGCCACGCAACAAATTATAATCAAATTTCTTAGTAATGAAAATATTAAACCAGTTGAAATCGTAAGACCTCATCAACAGTTTGACGAAAATATATGAAACGCCTTTTATTTTTAAGTATTCTGTATATGAAACACATATAAAAGTTATTTAATTGATTTTTTATTAACTCCATTTATGTTGTAAACACCACATTTATAAAATATATTATCTTCAGACATTTTTAATTCAACCTATTAAATTAAAATTTTGTATTATTATTATAATAATTAAGAAGTCCTTGTTACAATGAAATGTAGTTAAATTAATATGGTCATGTACATTATTTTGTTCTATTAAAAATTACTTTGTTTAACAAATATAATGAATTTTAAAAAATCATAAGCGATGTTTCTTAGAATGTTTTAAGTTTAAAATGAAACATTTATATTCGTGATGTTTAACTATTTTTAGTCTGTAATTTTAACGGTAATGTATGCAAGTCATTGTGTCCTTCGAAAATATTTCCTTTTTTACTGTCTTTGCAAGCAGACAGAAAATTTGAAGTCAACTTTGTTCCTATAGTGTTTTTGTGACATGTTCTCTATTTTAGCAGTCAAATAACTAAAAAGGCAGCAATTCAAAATTCTCAGTTTTGGGGCCCTGTTCACAACCCTGAGAAGCAAACTTTTTCGTCGTTGTTATAATTAAGAATTCTATTAAGGGGAACGAAGATGTGATCAGAAATGGTCCTTAAAATTAAATCTGAAGAAATTATGTGAGCACGGTTTAGACTGCATGTAAGTTTTTTATGCTTAACTAATCCAAGTCAACTCAGAAGTAATTCAGCACTAAGATATCGTTGCTTTAAAATTGAAAAAATGTATTGTTGTGAAATGTTAGTCATCAAAGTTTTAAGTTTTATTTTCACATGTAAAACTATAGATCAATTAGTGCCATTAAAAAGAATTTAGAGTGTATTAACCATTCGAAGATCCATGTGTAATTTAGTTTAAAATTTGTAAAGTACCTATGTACAGGGAGACCCATACGTATTGGATGTATCTTTTTGTTTACGTTTACTGTAGGAATATGTACTTACGTGTAACGTCACCATATTTGGTAGTTAAGTATAGCCTGATTTAAGTCAAAGAATATTCTTAGCACAAGGAATCCCATGATGGATTATAAAATCCGCATTTGTCCTTCACCTGAATTTGACTTACCTTAATTTGATTTTTGATGTTTAATTTAATATGAATTTGTATTTTTTACGTTATTTTATTATACATATTTATTTATGTTATATGTAATTCTTTTATTTCAGTAGCCTAAACCTAGATTGGAGATATTTTAATATTTCAGATGAATTGTACATTGTGAATTGGAGATTTCTGGTACTGTTTATTTAGCAACCATTGTCAGTATATTATAGCTTGAAATTACATAATACTGTGGCGTCGTTATTCTTCAAAAGTTCTCATTGGTCTTGTAGTTTTTAGTTTTAGACGCAAAGCCCAGGTAATTACCAAGCCAGTCGCGGTCGCATATATCGCTAATTTGACTATTTACTTTAGTTTTATCAAGGTGGTTAGAAAAAATTTAGTTCTAGAAGAATTTACACCTATCTCGGGCAGTCGTCGCAAAACCGCCATCTTAAAAGTTATATGAAAAAGCCATATATGGTTTAAAACCTATTTTGACTGTGGCAAATACTCTATTAAACCCCAAGCATATAATTGGCGTAAACAAATCCGTAAAGGTAGAGAAGACTTTGCAAATTTAGCACACGCTAAACGACCTCGAACATCCGTCACTCATGGGCACACTCAAGGAGTTGATGAGCTTATTCGTCGTGATATGCGGATTTATTAAGATTACTGGAAACACGCATAACGAGTATTCAAAACATTATTCATGAATAATTGAAGTTTAGAAAAATTTGTGTTAGGTGAGTTTCAAATGCTGCTTTCCATAGAGCAAAAACAGAAAAGAGTTAAAATTGCAATAGCGCTTCCAAGGCGCTTTGAACACGAAGAAGCATTTCTAAACAACTTGCATACTTGTGATAAAGCTTGGGTTCATCATTTTGTCCCAGAAAATAAACGATCAAGTTTAGAATGGAGGTACAACACATCGAGAGCTTCCAAAACAGCAAAAGTTGTCCTTTAGCTGAAAAGGTTATGGAAATGGTGTTTTGGGGTGCAGAAGTGTCTTGTTTACCGATTTTTTGACAGATCGTCGAAGCGTTAATGCTGTTTGTTATTGTCAACAATTGCAAAAGTTAAACCTCATTATCGCACAAAAAATAATCAATTCGAAGTGTCATTCCCCTTTACGTTAATGATCGCCCTCATACCGCTCAAATGACTAAATATATATTGACCAAACTGTATTGAGAAACACTTTCCCATCCTCTCTATAGTCCCGATTTATCCCCACGCGATTTTCATTTGTTTGGACGTCTAAAAGGAGCTTTGGGAGGGATTAGATTTGAGAACGATGAAGATGTCCAGAATGTTGTGCACAGCTGGTTCGGAGAGCAACCAAAAACATTTTATATAGAAGGTATTGTGGATCTCCTAAGAAGATGATGGAAGTGTCTAGAGCTGCAAGGAGAGCATGTTGAAAAGTAGCATAAGATATTTTATGTAACTTTTATTTGAATAAGAAATTAAGTAAATTCCGGGATAAATGTGAACATACTTCATACTGTCAGAGTGAACGAGAAGCGTTTGAATATTTTATCGGATTCCTCCGATAAAGCTAATCGGATCACTAAAATACTGATTTGAGCATTGAATAGGGGATGTGTTGTGGCATGACCTTAAATAAAGAGTAATTAACAATGGAAGTTATATAAAATTGGGCACATTATGTGGTTTGAGATTATATAAATTATTAATCACAATGTTTACAATTAGTGTTTTATACTGTATACGTACATACAACTTTAATATGTTTATTTTTTAGCAGACACTGGTTCATGGACGAAAAAATTCCCAACAATAAAGAGTCCGGTTTTATTTCTTAGCTGCTCGCTCCTGCAGAACGGGTTGGATGTGTTTATTATTATTACCGGCGAACCTAAAATCCGTTGATCCACTCTGCATAATCTGTTTATCCAGAACGAATTTTTGTAAATACCTTATGTGAAATATGGTCTAGTAAACACCATAGATCTATGGACAATCGTAGAAATATTTTAAACTGAAAAACATCACTTTCTCATTCTACGCAATATACAATAATGTATTAATACCGAATTTACTGTATCACATAGTGTTTTGCATATGACGATGTCAACAAAGCGGATTTCTACATTTTAAAATATCTAACAGGTACAGCAGCCAATCTGGTGATTTTAAAAACGTTATTAACCGCTTCATACATTCATCAGAGTAAACTCAAGTTAGAAGAATATGTTATTTGGAGACACCCAAATATTCTCGTATACATCTATCGTTCATCGTTATTTTCTTGGAACGGTAGCATGACGCACCTTTTCTGAGTCCCTGGGGCTCCAATGTATATTGCTGTAGATAAGAATCACGTAAATAACATGATATAACGCATTTATGTAACAGTATGCGTTTGAATAATACTTCGGCTAGATTTGTTTTCATTAGAATTGTTTAATTTTTAACTTGTAATTATTTATGGGAAATACTTACACGTGTTTATATTAATACACATAGTATCGCAGTGCTGTTATTTACATAATTATGTTTATAAGTTTTTTTACGTGTTCATACAAGTTTGTATTTGGGGATTTACTAATACATTGAATTTATTGATTGAAGTTATTTCAGTTCATTTTATCTGTAAGTACAATACAAGGAATGGACGGTGAAGATGAATATATGGGTTATGATGAGAATGGTGGGTTAGATACAAAGGACTGGATGTTATGAAGTTGGTGATCGAAAAACATCACATATCAGAATTTACCGGTAAGCCACCACGACGATCCATGAGACTTTCAATACTTCGGTTAACAGTTCGTCCTTTCCACAGCAAATTCCTCCAACAGCAAATAAAACCAATTCTACGTGACAATATGTTGTAGATAGTCGAGCTTGAGACGCGAGGGGAAAAGATTCGTTGGAAATCTCGCTATTATTGTGTTGAATGTAGTGCACATCCGTTTGTGACTAAGTTTTAAAGTCTATCATAGTGTCTACAATTTTAATTTCTATTTGTATAATATTACCTATAGTTTCTTCTTGTTTATAATCGTTCGAAATATCATTAGTACGATCATTTGAACCGAAATTTTAATCCCAATTTCTGGATATTACACTGGATTCCTAAAATAATAAAGGCACTTAACATGTATCCAGGGTAACATCACCATTCCTGTACCAGTTCTGATGGAATCTAATTTAATTTAGTGGTTGACTTTGAGGGCACTTTTTAAATCAAGTGACAATTTAGCAACAAACAGAAGGTAGAAACTGTCAGAATTTCATATATTATCGGAAAAGCACGTTAAGGTGCCGTTAAATTTTCATTCTCACATAAACAAACGCAACATTGCTAAGGAACTAAAAGTGTTTATTTCACATGCTCTCCTTACGACTTGTTTATTGTTCTACGAATAATTTTTAATCCATCATATTAGAAAAACTACAATGAAAAATATGCCACGTATAAACTTGAATACGTTCTTTCACATGCTCTCATCAAAAATATGTTAATTTAAGCTTTTTTTTATTCCGACCCGCATCCCATTCAACCTCTTTATCAATTCTTATCAAAAAATTTTCAATTTAAGAAAGTATTCCGTAATATATACCCTTCTATTTTATTCCATTCCCTTTTCGCAGCTGATCATCTCCAAACTTCTAAGCGGAGTGATTTCTGTTAGAACAGGTAGCCAGAGCAATGGTTTTGATTTAACTATCCCAGTTATTAACCCAGCGATTCATGAAGTTTAATGTCGACCTGAATGGTATGGTAACTATTGTACTACACGGGAGCCCAAATTCCATTATGCTATACATTAAAGTATAAAGTATGTTCGTATTTACACTCCAGGAGGACCCCGCTACCTTATATAGAATATTGATTCTTGCCTTCCGTTTCTGGGCAGTTTTTGTTGCCGAAGATATTTTGGAAGAAATTTATGTTAATATTCTTCTCCAAAAAAAGCATTCAGTTTCCAATTTGCATCTCTGTTAAAAAAATGAGAAATTGGGTTGGAGACGCCAAGGTGTTGATGGTAAAGCGCATTTCTAATTAGATATAAAGAAACATTTAATAACAGCAACAACTTAATATTTCGAATTATAGTTGACATATATTGTTAGGGACGCTATTGAAAATAGTTTCCCTAGCGCATTCGTACTGCTTCGGAGATAATTTCACCTTGGAAATCACTACCCAGTCTCAAGTAGTGTTGAAAGTAAGACTTTGATATTTCTAGGAAATTTGTGCCTGTAGCTGGCTGCAGTGCTAATGAGCGGATTCATTCACTAATTAAGGGCAATTAATTCCTAAGCACACACTGCAGCGACTGTGTTCAAACAATGTTCAAGCATCAGTAATTTTATTTTAAAAAGTTACAGTTTAAATACTAAAATTA